>PVJH01021280.1:0-38922 GCA_004026705.1 Nesogale talazaci
GGTCGTCTGGGTGCCTTTTAATTTTCCCTCCTTTTTCTGTCACTCTCATCAATATCTACATCCTCGAGATAAGGACCCTGGTGTGCTTGGGGTTTTGTTTTTATTTTTCTGTTGTTTCCATTATTATTTTTCCTGTTACCCTCCCTTTTTGTACCCCCCCCCCCCTCATTCGCATCCCTTCAGGTTCCTGCAGTCAAAGTGCTGGCGGCTCCTCCCTGGGCCAGGAGCTCTGCATGAGAACCTGGGAGCAATCTGCTGCTGTAAAGATGGGCAGATTTGCAAACCTGGGGACAGTCCTGCAGGGGAGCCAGCCAGTGACTGTAATGGGACCGACTCCCCAGCAACGGGGCTTCTCCATGCATCTCTGCAATGAACATTCCAGGCAGGTCTTGACATTCCCATCTCAGCAGCCAGGTGCCTTCTCTGGAGCAGACAGACCACAGCTCAGGGAATGAAGGGACAGCAGAGCACCTGAGATTTTTACAGACTCTAACCGCATCTCTGCCTGTTTCTTCTTTCTTAAACAGTAATAAAAGTATTTAGCAGTTTGTTTGCTTTTTTCCCAAAAGATGGCATAACTTAATTTACTGCGGTCCTCTGGTTGCAAACCCCCATGAGTTCCGAGGTCTACTGGTAACCAGTTCCTTTCATGCTAGCTCCTATAATTTCCACTGGCATCACGGGATCCAACCACAGGTGCCTCAAAGGTAAAGTGCCCACGGGGACAACCTTCTCTCAGATTCAGCAGGCGGCAGAGTTGTGCTTTCTTCTCACACGCTTCCTGTTACACCTACGTCCTTTAACCTGCTGAATAGTCCAAAGCTTTAATCTTGCTTTTGCCACCTTCTGCATGAGGAAGTGTCCTGTTCTGGTTAGTGACTTCCCAGGAACTCTGATGTCATCCGCTAAATCTGAGCTGCTCTTCCTGCTATCCTGAGCACTCTCTTCTCCATTCTTCTCTTGCTTCAGAATGATTCATCTCAAATAAGGCCACGTCCATTTGTATAATTTTTCCAAGAGTCTCATCAACATTGTCAACTTCAAAAGGACCAGGGCGTGATGGATGCCATTTCTTTTCTGACTTTCGCATCCCCCTTGGCCACGGGCTGGTGAGTGGGGGGTGGGGGGAGGATTGTACCTGGTCAAACTAGGGACTCCGTTCTATCCCAACAGCTTGAAGACTTTCTGGAGTTAGGGTTGCAGTTGATGAGCATCCTGTCCCATATTCATGTCAGGACTGCTCAGAGTGGGGAACACTTGGTGGGCTGGGCTGCTGTTCACCAGAGACTCCCATGCTTCTCACTGCCGTGCGCTGATGAGGTTTTTTTTTTTTTTTTTTGGGGGGGGGGGCGGGGGCATCACTGCTGTCCGGCGGTGGGAGTAGGAGGCCCAGCCCCCCTGCTGGAATTGAACCTCTGTCCCAGTGGGCCGCAGTCCCACGCACAACCACTACGTCACCGGGGCTCAGCCCTGCGCTGATGAGTTTTATTGACGTATAATCCACATATCATAGAGTAATGTTATCATAAGGAGAAGAGCATAAGGAGAAGAGCTGTGCAAACATCAGTAAATCAATTTTCAAAGGTTTTCTTCTTTCTTGTAGTGGTTGTTATCAGAACCCCACTTCCCCCTTAGCTCCAAGAAACCATTCATTCAGTTACTGTCTCTATAGATTTTCCTATCGTAGATTTCATATAAAATTTCATATAAAAACATAAAACCACAAATAGAAAAAATAGCAAAATATGTCAGAGAAAAGTCTTATGGAGATGTGTATATCTAACTTTCTGAGACACTGCCAGCTGTTTCTGAGAAACTGTTTTACATAAACTGACACACACACACACACAACAGTAGAAAAGGGTCCCCATCACATCTCCCTACAGAAGGAAGGGTCACAAGGAAAAGACGAGCCTCTCAGGGTGCAGCATAGCACTGACTAAACACACAACTTTCCTTTAGTTCTTTTATGCTTCCTCACCACCCCTCTCCCATTATCATGACACCATTTCTACCTTACATCTAGATAGACCGGAGCATGTACACTGGCACAGAGAAGAGCTCCCAACACAGGAAATCCAAGACAGATAAACCCCTCGGCACCAACAATGAGAGTAGCAATACCAGACGAAGGGCAAGGCAGGGGGAGAAAAGAGAAACTAATCACAATGATCATATATAACTTCCTCCCAGGATGACAAAGAACAGGAAGGTGAGCATGTGACTGTGTAGGACATGAAAAAAGTAATTTACAGATTATCCAGGGTTTGGAAGGGAGGGGTGAAATGAGATGATACCAAGGACTCGAGTAGAAAAAAATATTTTGAAAATGAGGACGGCAACATATACAAAGGTGCTTGACACAATGGATAGATGTATGGATTATAATAAGAGCTGTAAGAGCCCCCAATAAAATGATTTTTAAAAAAGGGGGTTCCAATCTCTCCATGTTTTCACCAGCACTTATTACAGTCTGTATGCTTTATGAGGAAGTGAGAGTCAGTACATGGTAGCTCATAGTAGTTCCCCCAGATGCATACAAATATCTTACCATAAATTGTTTCTTCATAGTAGGATGATTTGTGCAGTCATCATGAAAATCAATGCTAGAACATTTTCTTCTCATATTCATTGTGGTTAGCTCCTTCGTTTCTTCTGCTTTGTCTTTCTAAGGAAATTTTTTGTTAAAGCTCTTTGGAAACTCCCAGGGCTCTTGCTGTGAAGCCATGAGTCTGGAGAGGGTGCTCCGTGTGCTACAACGTCTTCAGCCACCCACCCTCCCTCCACAAAGCCAGCGCCTGGGGAGCCCAGGGCAGCACAGCAGGATGCAGGATCCCTAAAGTCGCTCAAGTGGCAAGAAGCCTTGCCTTCGTGATGCTCACAGGGCATTTGTGGTGCTAGAGGCTGTGCAGTCAGTTCTCCATCACGACCGCCCGGTGAGTAAGAGCAGTGGACACTGCCCGACCTGCAACATCCTCCGCATTGTTGCTTCATTGGAGACCCCTGCTGCAGTCATGTTGTCAGTCCCTGTCCATGAGGTCTTCCCTCTTCTCAGGGATCCTACCACAGTGACGTCCTTCTCTAGCCACTGACCAATGGCATGTCAAATATGAGAGACGTGGAGACACCCTGGCTTTAAGGAGCATTTGATTCTACTTGCAAGGCACATTTAATTATCCTTCTCACAATCCATAGTAATGTCCATATTTTTTGTCTACACCTAAGCAAGAATCATACCCCTAGATCATCAAGGAGCCACTTGTCTACACCATAATTCAAATTCAGTAGTTTGTTGCTATGGCAGTTATATAGTCCTTTGTCAATTTAAAAGGATGAAGAGTGAAGGGGTGGAGTCTAGCCTGTCAATCAATTCATAGTCAATGAGGGCTCTGTGTGGGCATGGTCCTTTCCTGAGGTTGCTGGGAACTCCTATATTTCCTGCAGGAAACACTCTCTCTGCTCACAGCCTGGGAGACACTGCAACTGACAAGACACACTAGAACCCTGAGCTAGAGCAAACACCTGAAGAACTCTGTCAGTGCTCAAATGCTTAATTGGAGCCACAAGACTTCCTGCCACAGGTCTTCCTGCATTCAGCGGCATTCCATGTGCTTCTTGAGTCTGAAGAGGACTTTATAGATTGGTTTCAGACATACGGACCAATACTGGACTTAAGGGCTTGATCTGGTCTGGGCTGGGCTATTTTCTCAATATTCAATTCCTCTTGAATACACACCTCTTGCTGATACACATGTGAGTGTCTATGAATTTGTTTCTCTAGTCAACCTAGATTAACACAGTTGGTTTCCCTCATTCATTGCTCAGCTTTTAAATGCATATGACCACTACTTGGGTCAGGTCCCTGAACTAAGGGTCCACAGATACAACACTCCTGCCCCCAAACACTTCGTTTCACTTGCCCCGTGGACTGTGGAGCCCAGTGCCCAAGCTCCAGCTTCTGCTAATGCAGCTCCTCTGCCATGCCTCTGATGTCAAAGCTGTCTCTGGGCCAAGGTGGCTCACCGTGCAAGGATCACAGGATCCAGCTTCACCTTTGGCTCTCACTGGTCATAAGATCCCCGCCCGGCTTCTGAGAGGGCACCTTTGTCATATAGCAGGATGGCAAACTCAATGAATCCTCTTCACAAGCATGGAACAAGCTGAACTGCCTGGTTATCAGACAAAGAGCATTGCGAAGTGTATCATAGCAGAGGTCTTTAAGTAAAAAATGTGATATCATTTGATTTCCCTGTGACTCGTTTCCAAGTTGTTTTAGTTTTTAAAAAATAGTTAAGAGGAAACATATGTATGGATTAAGTGTATAGTGAGTCTTCTGAATAGCCTTGCTATTATGTAGAACTCATTCAAAAGTGGATTATTACAGATGCTGGTGGGTAAACATCTGACATTTTATTATCTGATCTTCCTTTTGGTCCATTTAAATTTTGTTCTAGTTTTTTAATATTCCTCATCTTCTTTTCAGTTATGTTTTTATCTATTTTAGAGCACTGGTTTTTGTTCTGATTTGTTTTAAGGATTTTCTGTATATGAAATCCAGGGTAGGGGGCTGAGCCCCGGTGGTGTAGTGGTTGTGTGCGGGACTGCAGCTCACTGGGTTGGTGGTTCAAATCCAGCAGCAAGGCTGGACCTCCTAAACCCACCACCAGAGGGCAGTAATGCCCCAAAAACCAAAAAAAGAAAAAAGAAAAAGAAAAAGAAATCCAGGGTAGGCAAATCTAGAAGGATAGTGATTGGATTGGTGATTCCTTGAGCGTATGGTGGGGAAGCTTGTAGGAGAAAGGAGAACTGATACCAATTAGGACAAAGAACAAAGGAGATGATGTGGAACTGATTGTGGTGATGGTTGTACAACGGTCATGATGTGATTAAACTGTGTAAGATATTTGAATTACATGCCAATAAAACAAATTTTTAAAAAGAATCATATCAGTATTCCCAGTTGAGTGACTCATAGAGGCCATATATAATAAGGTGGAACTGCCCTGTGGGTTCCTGAGCCTCTAACTCTTCTCTGGAGTAAAAGCCTCCTCTTTCTCTCTTGGAGCAGTTGGTGGTTTGAAACTGCTGACTTTGTGGTTAGAGCCTAACCCACAACCTTGACATGGCCAGGGCTTTTCATGACAAAAGAGCCACATGAAGTCACTGCCCTGTACATCCACATCACTGAATGCTTTCACATAGTCAAGAAAACACAGTTAAATATCTTTCTGGTATTCTCTGTTTGGACTTTCCTCCTTCGACACTATAAATCCTTGATCATACGCTACCTCTTGAAAGACTGATCATCAACCAATTCTTTTGGTTTCAATAGCTGTATATTCCTTCCAACTTCTTCTGATGCTTCCTACTCAAATTTTTTTGTTTGTAGAATCTTTTGACCAAAGGCACTTCTGGACAGACTTGAACTGCCACTTTAGGGTTACCCATGCATTAACTTTTGGCACCATTTGGGAACTCCAGATCATTAGGAAATTATATTAGAGCTAAAATTCTGAGGAATCCTAGTGGTGTAGTGGTTATGTGCACATGGTTGACAGTTCAAACCACCAACAGCTCCCCAGAACAAGTGCGCTTTTTAATCTTGTAACCAGTTGCAGTCTAAGAATGCACACTCAGGAGTCTCTGAGTCTGCGCTGACTGCATGACAGGGAGTCTGATGGGGTTGGAGCTTCGCGTTTGAATTGTGGGGCTGGAGAAGGACACTGAAAGGACCAAGGACTGATACAAGGATGTCTCTTTTGGAAGAAGTCTGGCCTGACTACTCCTTACAGGCAAGGATGGAGCCGAGGCTTCATCTCGCATTCCTTGGACATGTTGTCAGGAGACAGCAAGCAGTCCCTGGGGAAGGGCGTCATGTTTGATGAAGTAGGGAGGGGACATCAAAAAGAGGAAGGTCCTCGAGGAGATGGCTGTGGTGATGGACTCGAGCACAGGAACAACTGAGGATGGTGCGGGACAGGAGCGTGTTTCTTTCCGTTGGACATTGGGTAGCTGTCGGTCAGAACCACCACCCACAAGGTTTGTAGGAGAGCATGGATTTCCACCAACGACAGAATCCTTTCCCCAATGGCTCAAGCCTCTATAGGATTCCTTCTATCTACCCAAGAATGAGAGCGGCCTTGCCTTCAGGCAGAGTGCATTGAAAAGCGAGTTGTCGCCCTTCCCCACCAGTGAAGGGAAGGACACAATCCTCAGTGGGCTTAGCAGAGTGTGTCCTTAAAGGAGATGGAAGATCTGAGGTTATGTAGTCATGACAGAACGCCCTGGACCAATCTTTTAAGGTCTTCTATCTAACATAGTGTGTGTGTCCCAAATTATCCCACTGATAATTCCATGCCTTTTCCTGAGATATTCATGAGTCATCTTTTACTCCATAATAACTGGTTTAGGTTGGTTTAAAGTCTGTGGATGGGGGAGATTCGTGCTGTCAATAACTAGCTAACTCAGTCACCCAAACCAGTCATCTGGGAGTTCACAATGACTCCAGGAAACCTCAAGCTTGGTGTCAGAGTAGAACTGTGTCCTCATCAAAGCCAGGGGCTCTCTTTTTGAAACTCATAAATCACTTTCTTTCAAATGACCACAGAGGGTTGCTTCTATAGCCAACCATCCTGCTAAAAAAGTGTCCTAACAAACCTCTAAAATTGAGTCATGTGGCAAGATAAAATGGCCAATGTAAAAGGTGAATCAAACTTCATTTTGTTAGAAGCTCCTGTTCCATATCCCTGACAAACTGACCTTGGTTTCTACTCATTTATATGCTTATAAATGGATCTGGCTGGGTGGAACTGTTGGATTTCTGGAATGGTTTGCCTCCTTCTTGCTTCTCAACACTGAAAGAACTCATGTGGCAGAAGGAGTTTTGTTATCCAAGCAACTTTTCTGAGGAAAGTGATTTTCGGTAGTGCAGTCTCAGTGCACAGGACACCGACCGTGCCCCTGGGAAGGGCGCAGGGCCTCATGGTGAGGTCCAGGAAAGAGATCGCCACTGAAATAGGCCACTTCAGGGAAGTAAGAAAACTCACATGGAAAATGGCCATTAAGAGAAGTCCACAGAAACACACGAGTCTGGGAAACAACAGAAGAAGAGACAAGGGAGAGAGTGCCCTGGGGGGAGGGGGGTGTACACGGGGGAGAGACCCCACCCTTACCTGAAGTGAGAGACACCTGAGAGAGGGTCCCCTGCCCCCAATCTGTGCTATTTATTCCCTCCTATCCCCACTTGGGGAGACGAGGCTGAGGTTATAGGCCATTCTTAGTGGGTGAATTTGAGCACACCTGTGACATGATGTTGATGGTGCCTAGTGTGTGTGCCCAGGTTGACCTTTACCTGTGTCTAGGTGACCTTGGTCTGAGCATCCCAGCTTTGGATTGTCACCATAGATGTTAAATGTGAGCCTGATTTCTTTGCAACCCTTCGTTCTGGCATGGGTTTAGGGTGGGCATTTTTGTTTAGGGTGGGCTTTCTATGGAAACAACTCCTTTATCCCTAATCTTTCTACCTGTCAGAATGACAAGATGCTGACCCCACCAATCTTCCGGTGGGAGAACCAGGATGTGGGCCAAGAAGTGACTGTAGAAGAATAGTCTATTTCAGATGTCCCAGGAAGAAGGTAATAGAAATAGAATTGCTGATGACAGAACTATTTTATGATTGTGTTCATAATAATCAAAGCACAACCACACAGACCCCTCAGAAACCACAAGGGAAGGGAGATAGTGGTCGTGTGAGTTAAGAAAATATTAATATTTTGTAATCTATCAAGGAGCCCTAAGAGTGGGGAGAGGAAGAGAAAAAAGAGAAGCTGATACCACGTGCTCCCTAGAAAGAAATTGTCCAGAAAAGAATGAGGGCAACATCTGTACAAATATGCCTGATACAATTGATGTTTGGATCATAAAAAGAATTTAATAGTCCCCAAATAAAGTGGTCTTTTAACAAAATAAGACAAAATGTACAATTGTGTGCATTTCCTAATCATGGTCCTTTCTTGACTTCTATCATTCATGGGCTGACCTGCCACAAATTATGCTTCTGCGATCATTCCCTTTTCTTTCAGTCCCATCTAATGAGCTCCATGCCTGTGACTTCGCTGAATGCCTTTGGCCATTGTACTGCGTGCATGCTGGTGACTTCCTTCCAAAGGATTCTCACTGTCCTGTTTAGTGTTCAATAGACAGACCTCTCTAGAACATGTGTGGTCTTCCCCCCTAACACAATGATCAGGCCAGAATAGGGTGGGTCCTTACTTATCCCACCGAGTGGTATCTTATAAATAAGGAGAAGAGACACAAACGATTCCCACAGGAGAAAGGACAGCAAGCGTGAGTCTGTCTATGGACTAGAATTGGAAAGAAACCAGGAAAGAGCTTCTCCTTGAACCAACAGAAAGCACCGCTCTATTCAGAGCCTGGGTTGGGACCTCTCACCTCCAGAACAGGCAGAATCCATTCTGTTCTTTAAAACCACTCACTGTGCTATTGACTTCGGACAGATTGACTCTGCTGTTGAGCGCCTCAGGACTAGAGTCTCAGCGCCATTCCCACGGGGTACAGAGTAGATGTGAGAGTTGTTGTTGCTGGATGACAAATGACCCTATCTTTGAACAACAGAATACAACACTGCCCTGCACCTTCTTCACAACTGTCCTCGTCTTTGAGCCCATCGATACAGGCACTGTGTGCATCCAGCTGCTCAAAGGGCTTCCTCTTTTCCGCTCCCCCACTGCTTTACTGAGCACGATGTCTGTGCTTAGACTTAGAAAGCTTTCATTCCCTGAGAAGGATTTCAGGGGGGCCCACTTGCCTCCACTATTCAAGAATACAGATGAAAGCAGAATGCCAAGCGAAGTTATCTTGATTAATTTATTGTGTAAATTATGTTGAGCATTTTCTAAGTTTGATGAATCTTGTCATAGCCCTTCACCTGCAACCTTTCCCCCACTATTCCATGTGCAGCTTGGTCCTTTCTAGCCTTCAAATCTCAGCTGTGAATGACATCCTCTCTGGGAGGCCCTCTGCACCCGCCAGACTCTTGCACAACAGATTTGTGTACTGTGGCTGCATAAAGAGGTAGGCTAAGGGCATGTTGAGGCCTCGTGTGTGGTCATTGATAAGCAATGTCTATCATGTGGAGAGGCCATATCAAGGCAGTATTCATGGCATATATTTGTTATCTCCCTATTAAAGTCTCTGGTAGAACAGATGATCACCAAACTTGGTGGCAGAAAACAACTGGACACACAGAGTCTGTGGGTAGGAAGTCAGGTAAGGCACCACTTGTCTCTGTTCCATCGTGTCATGGGCCACAGCTGACAGATTGCAAGGCTGAACTCATCTGAAGACTCTTTTCCTCATATATCTGCTAGTTGATGCTGCCTATTGGCTGAGACCTTAGAACTATCAACTGAACTATCTCTATGGGGTCTCTATGTGGCCTGTACTTCTCACAATATGGTGGCTCGGTTCAAGCACCCCACAAGAACGAGGAAGGGGTGGGGGAAGAGGAAGGAGGAGGAAGAAGAGGAGAAGGAGAAGAAAGAGGAGAAGGAAATGTGGGGAAAGAGGGAGAGAAGAAGGAGGTGAAGAAGAAAGAAGATAGCAGAAAGAACATAAGAAGAGAGGACAGGCACAAGCCATGAAGATGTTGATGATCCAGTCTGGGGAGATACTCAGCATCACCTTTGACACATTTTATTGGTTGAAGTGGTTGCAAAGGCCTCCCTGGGTTCAACAGAAGGTGACATAGTCCTCACCTCTCCAGGGAGGTGTATCAATGTCATTTTGTAAGAGGCTGGAGCGTCTTTGGAAAATATAATTTCATACAAAATACTACAGAAAAAATAAATGCAAAGAAACAGGTGCAAAGACTAAATGGAGATATTTAAATACCTTAACAGTGCCGCTTGCCCAATGTTATCTTATAAAATGCATTAAGAGCGATACATTCTTTCATCCAACACATTATTTTCCAAGTGCACCAAAAGCAGGCACTGTGTTCAGTACTGAGGATGTAATGCTGAATAAAATACAACCCTTGAACCCATGGAGTTATAAGTCCATCTCCTTAAAGGTCTTCTTTTTCACCAACCTTCCATTTTTCCAAGCATATCCTTTTCCAGGGACTGATTGCTTCTGATAACATGTCCCCCAAAGGACTTGAGATGAAGTCTCACCATTCTTGGTGCTCAAACACATTCTCACTGTATTTATTCCTAGATGGGTTTGTTTGTTTTCCTGACAGTCTGTGGCAGTTACCTAATTTGGTGCTAATTTGAGGATTAAGAGTGTAGGGGTGGGGCTGAGCCCCGGTGGTGTACTGGTTGTGCACGGGACTGCGGCCCACTGGGACGGAGGTTCAATTCCAGCAGTGGGGCTGGGCCTCCTACTCCCACCACCGGAGAGCAGTGATGTCCCCCCCCCCCAAAAAAAAAAGAGTGTAGGGGTGAAGTCTAGCCTGTTGTGTTAGTCTGGGTAGACTAGAGAAACAAAATTCATAAACACATGTACATATATAAAGGAGAGGTTTATAAACAAGAGCAATTGAACATCGAGAAAAGCATCCCAACCCATTCAAGTCCAAGGTTATAATCTATAAGTCCTAGTCAGACTCATGAAACACATGCAATGACGCCAAGTGTAGAACGACCACAGCCAGAAAGTCTCTGGATCCAGTGGTGCTGTACGGATCTCAGCACTGGCAGGAGTTTCCATGTGGTTCCCTTGGTCCAAGACTCAGGCTGCATCAGGGTAGCTTCATGTAAAGTAACCAGATTTTAAACAGGACACCATTGACTGGCGGTGGGGGGGTGGTTCTTGATTAAAAATTTGGTCTATATGGAGCAACCAAAATTTTCATAGAATGCAAAAATAGGGCTGAGCCCCGGTGGTGTGGTGGTTGAGTGCGGGACTGCGGCCCATTGGCTTGGCTGTTCAAATCCAGCAGCAGCTCTCTGGGAGCAAGCCTGGGTAGCTCCCACGACCACCAAAATAGAATGCAAAAATCATATTGTAGTGTACTTACTTTAATTTTAAAATGCCACAGGCTGTTGTTCAATTGTTAAAAGCAGGACGTCTGGTCACCTTATTCATGTGGCTCTCCTCAGGGATGTCTCTCTCAGGGAACCAGTCTTGTCAGTCTAGAATCTCCAAGCAAGTGAACTGAGAGAAACTGTCCCCTGCCGACAAGTAGGAATTGCTCCATTTCCCATAATTCTCAGGAGCAAAGGCCACGCCCACACAGAGGTCTCATTGGCTCTCTGCAGATTGACTGGCTAGACTCCACCCTTGAACTCTTAAACCTCAAATAGACACTTGATTAGGTAACTAGAGATAGCCAATGAGATCTCTGTGTGGGTATGGCCTTCTGAGATTTCTGGGAAGTGTGATTATTCCTTCTTGGAGGCAGGAGACACTATCTCTTTAGGTTCACTTCCCTGGAGACATTCCACTGACCAGGCTGACTTCCTGGAAGACATCCTTGAGGAAAAGCCTCATGTCTCTATCCTGATGCTACCAGACCTCTGCAGCCAGAGAAACCACAGAGACCTCTGCCAGCGCTGAGATGCTTCTACTGCTGCTGGATCACTGGCTTATGATCGCTCTGCATTTGGCATCATTGCATGTGTCTCGGGAGTCTGAAGGTGACTTTATCAATTGATATGAGGTATATAGGCCAATATCAGACTTATGACCTGGGGCTGGACTGGGTGGGGGCGTCTTAATGCACAATGGCTCTCGTTTATGAAACGCTTTCTGAAACACATTAGGGTTTCTATGCTTTTGTTTTTCTAATCTACCCAGACTAGCACAAAGCCCATGGGACTTTCAATATTCTTTTCCAGCACCACACTCCAAACACACCTGTTTTTCTCAAGTCCTCCTTCTTCATGGTCTAGTTTTCACACCCATCTGGGATGGCTGACTCTGCCAGGGCTTGGGTCAGGGAACCTTAGCCTGGAAAGGGACAGATTTCCTCTTTCACACTTTGAAGGGGGGTTGTGCATAAGATTCTCCCAATGCAAGAAATCATTCAGTTTCTTGACTGCTGCTTCCATGACAGTTAACCGAGTCCAAGTGAAATGAAATCCTTAGCAACCTCCATCTTTCCTCCACTGATCACGATGGTGTCTCTTGGTCTCCTGATAACAATTTAGTTTTGTTTACACTGTGTTATAATCCGTATTGCTTATAGCAGTCAAGGTCCAATTTCAATCTCCTACCTCAAGACTTAACATATCAACATAGTACATATCTAGTCCCCTATCACTCAATAGAAATATATTTACATAGGTGCATGCCTGTATTGAGACCTCTATAAATGTCCTTTGCATCCTTGTTCTCTCCTCTACTGCTTTTACTTTCCTCTTGTCCCACCCTCATGTTCGCGCTTCATCCAGGTTCAGTAATTCCTCGCTGTTTCATTGCCCTTGATTAAGCCTCACTAGGCCCCCTGTGCCTTCCATCCACTAATTTTAGTTCACCTTTTATTTCCTTGTCCCTACACTGGTCGACCCCAATTCCTTGCTCCCATCTACCCTGCTTCTGTGTTCCCCTGGAACGGTCAGTCCCGATGTTTTCTTCTCAAAATTGTTTATCCTCTTCATGAGTTCTTGCTTGGCCTTTGGTGTGCCTGTGACTGGGGACTTGGTGATGTGGTAGTAGTGGTGGCTGGGTTCCAGGTTTAAATGTCATTGGACTGTTGTCTCCCCCGATCTTCAGAAGACAGGAGATCCTCTTCAATTTCAGACAGTTTCTTGTCTAGTGAGTTCCCAGCTATGGAAAGGTTCTGTTTTGATGACTTCATGATAAGTTGATCCTGACATAAACAAATACTTAATTTTTTAAAATTATAATTACCTTTTAGTATCAGTATATTTATGTATAAATAATATTTTATTTGTCTATATATATTAGGAGCAGTGTATATAAGCAATATATATACATATATATATATTTGTGGGCATCACTGCCTCCGGTGGTCGTGGGCGCTACCCAGCCACTGCTGGATTTGAACCGCCAAGCCTGTGGGCTGCAATTCCGCACTCAACCACTTACACCACTGGGGCTCAGCCCAGCAACATATATTTTTAAATGTACTTAAATACATTAAAATGCAGAAAACATAAACATGTACTCCTCTCCTGAAGAAAATTTGAATAACATCAGCATTTTGTCAAGTGAGGCAATACACTTATTTGTGGAAGACTCTGGAGGATCTAATTATTCCTGGGAATAGAAATATAAGCCTTTCTAGCCAGAAAATAAATGGGTTACCTAGACAGAGCTTTTCATTTTTCTCCATATATATTATGATAACATCTCACTGTTTCTCAAATTTGCTTATCAACATTCAAATATAGATCAGAATTGGCACTCTATTTTCAAGTAACCAAAGACCCTGATTTAGTTTATAATTCTTTCACTATAAAATTTTTGAAAATCTCTCTTTCCTCTTTTCTCTTTCCTCTTTCTATTTTCAGCATTTGTCAACTTCAAATTCCATTAAGTCCTGATCTGTAAATTGCCCTTCTTTATGACCTATTAGTTCTTCCACAGGTAGTAATATCAAGATCTAAATTCAATGTTCTTGTCATGTGAATGATTGTCCCACAATCTCTCCCTTTATATTATCTTGATGAAGTTATTGGAGTGGTTTCCCCACCTCACATTTTATGCACATTCCCATAACTTCCTCTCAGGATGTTCCAGATATGCTGAACATCTGAGAATAATAATAACAGCAAATTATTCTCTGAAATATTGTATATTGTAACTTCCAACATATCCTGATCGGTCTGGGTAAGAGAAGGTGAGGGAAGATCCTAATGGGATTGTTATGAATGCCAGTGTAGTAGCTCCATAATCTTGTGTCAATTTGAGACTTACGAGTGAGGAGGTGGATTTAGTCTGTTAATCAGCTAGAAATATGATAGGCTCATTGGGAGGTGTTAAAGTGATAAATAGCTCACTGGAGACAGGACACACACTCACTCCCTGTGAGACATTACTAGTGATGAGTATGATGAGGATATACTTAAGCACATAGAGGCCAGAACTGGAGGAGCCATCCATCTGGAGACCCACTCCCATGCTGACATGCTTCTACCACCACTGGATCCACAAGACTTTCCACACACTGGCCTGTGATCCTCTGGGATTCAGTGGCACTACATGTCTTACATGAGTCTGAAGGAAAATTTATAGATTGGTATCAGACATATGGGCTAGGATCGGATTATGGACTTGGCCTGGGGTGGATTGGGCTGGATTCTTAATGCAAAATTACTCTTTGATATAAAGTTCCCTCTTATACATATGAATGTCTATGAATTTGTTTCCCTCGTTTACCCAGAGGAATACAACATGAAAACGAGACTCACTGTGACTGAAATTCTGCTGCATAGAAAATGAGGAGGGATTTCACTACCAGCAAGAGAGAAGATACAGGAGTGTGTCCCTGGATCCCAGATACCCATACAGTGAAGAACTTCTTGATCCAGGAATACAGCTTTGACAATAGCAGAGTAGCAGAGGAGCAGAAGCAGCAGAACCAAGAGCCAGGGCATAAGACAGAGCAATGGACTTCCCAGCCCAGAGCAAGGGAGGTTGAGTACATTGGAGCAGAGTTACAGAGGAGCAACATGCTCCTTGAGCACTTGTTAGCAATTGTGAAAGAGTTTTGCAATGTCCTTATACAACTGTCTCCTGAACATTTCTCATTTGAATTGTAACCTGGAAACTTCCAGGATAAACCCCATAGCCGTCACCATTGTCTGAGAGTTCTGTGTGCCCATTTCAATGAAGTACAGAATTCAGAAGCAAAGGAGAATGCTATGTGATACAAAACAACTACGTTTTACAAAAACAGGATGTATCAAGTGAGAAAAGAAGAGTGATCTTAAGTGCATCCTTTTCAAATGTAATAGAACATTGTAAATGGGAGTCTGCCAGTATAGTGGGTTCATGTCCAAAGATGGGCAAAAGGACAATGTGGAGGAGAACTGAGTCCCTGGGAGTGAAGGATCCCAGAACTGATGAAGTGTTGAGACAGAAGACTATGCTTCAGAGGGGGAGGCTAGTACAGGAGTAGAAGCAAGGTCAATCTAGGGGGTGAGGGGGATGAGAGTTGATCACTGCAGGAGACTAAAGGGCAGCCTCTTTAATGGGTAACATAGTTCCTTATGGATTGGGCTGCTAACTCCGAGGTCCAATGGTTGGAAACTTCCAGTCTCTCCTCAAGAGAAAGATGGAGCTCTCTAGTGCCTTAGAGTTACAGGCTCCGAAACCCAGAGGCAGTTCTACCCTGTCATAAGTCAGAATTGACTCAATGGCAGTGAGATCTGTCAGTCTGTTGTAGTAAAGGTCAAAAGTTGGGTCACAATTAACTCCCAATTTTCCAACCCTATTTTGTATTTCAGTCCCCTTAGTCTTCTTAGATTTAAAACGTAGACGAGGTACAAAAGTAAGACAGCAATGAGGGCATGAGCTTAGGCCAGACTAGCCTTTAACTATGGCATATTCTTTTTTTTTTTTTTTTTGGCATCACTGCTCTCCAGTGGTGGGAATAGGAGGCCCAGCCCCACTGCTGGAATTGAACCTCTGTCCCAGTGGGCCGCAGTCCCGCGCACAACCACTACGCTATGGCATATTCTTTAAGAGGTACTGACTTTTGGCTCCACGGCCTTGGCCAGGTTCCACAGGCCAAAATGTGGTGTTAGATTCGGAATACAGCAAACATGATTCATAGACACCCTCTGTAACTGTTCTGTGAAGCCATGATCAATAGGTCCCAAGTTAAATCTTCATCCAGATAACCAAAAGGTGGCAGTTTGAAAGTGACAAAGAAAGCCAGGGTAATGTAACTGAAACTCAAATGACAGCCGAGTATGATGGTGGGGCAGGAGGAAGACAGAAGGAAATAGAATAAAGAACTAGAAAGCAAGGGGCACTTGCAGAGGTCTAAAGACAGCGATGTACATATGTAAATATAATTATTTATGATAAGGAGGGGATAAATCAAAGAACATATACTTTTAGGTTCAGTACTAAGGAACAAATGGACCCTCACCCAGTTGCTCCCTCGATGCAAGAGAAATTCTGTGAATGTGGTATTCCAGGATGTTCACTGGCCCAATACAATCACTGAAGTAAAATGGATGCCTAAGCAAAAGTGGGGAGGAAAGCTGATGGCATTCTGCTATCAGAGGATATAGTGTCTGGGGTCTTAAAAGTCTGAAGACAAACAAAAGCGTATCCAGATGAGAAGTGGCTAAGGCCCCTGGGAAGAAGTCAACCAGCCAATGTGGCTACCAGGTGGTGAAAGGATTGCAGGCATCAAACAGGAAAAACCATATCACTGGGTGCCCACCTTCCCGAGGTGATCACTAAGGACATGTGGGGGGGATGAGCAAGAGTGGTGAAGAAAGCTGATGATGGCCGGATTTCAAAAGAAACAGCATCTGGGGTCTTAAAGCAGCCATCTAGCCCAGGAGGAACAAAGCCCACCATTGAACAAGCACACCAGCCTGTGTGCCTATGAGGTATGGAGAGAATCAGGTATCGGGCATCAAAGAACAAAAGTCATATCACTATGGGCGCACCCTCCCGATATGATTGCCAAAGACAAATGGGTAAAGAGGCAAACAGAGTGGCAGAAGCAAATGGTTCCCAGCAACCAAATGATACAGAGTCTGGGTCTTAAAGACTTGAAGGTAAGTGAGTGGTCCTTTAATTCAGAAGCAGCAAAGCCCACATGGAAGAAGCACACCAGCCTGTGTCATCAAGAGGGGTTGAAGGGAGCAGGTATCAAGCTTCAAGGAACATGAAGCCCATCACCACAAATGAGGGGGAGAACAGGGTGGTGACCTAAGGCCCATTTGTGGGCATTTTACAGAGGAGTCATGGGGAGGAGAAGGACCAGTCAGGGTCCAGAGAAATAGTGATGAAACAAACAAGTTTCCTCTAGTTCTTGAAGGCTTCCTCCCCTCAACTCTCATGATCCCAATTCTACCTTACAAATCCAGCTGGACTACAAGAGGTACACTGCTGCAGATGGGAACCGGGAATCCGGGAACCCAGGACAGATGAACCCCTCAGGACCGGTAGTAAAGGTGGAGTTACTGGGAGGGTGGAGGCAAGTTGGGGTAGTGCCAATCACAAGGATCAACCCGCAACCTCCTATCTGGAGGACAGTCATTGGAGGAGTGGACGAGGAGAGACGTCTGGCAGTGTGAAATATGACAAAATAATAATAATGTATAAAGTAATGGGGGCTGGTAGGGCAGGGGAGAGCAGGAAAGGGAAGAGGAAGAGATAAGGATAATGAGGACAACAGCAGGCAGACAAAGGAGCTTGGAAGAGTATATTTATGTATGGTGATAGGTGATATATGAGTCACAAATAAAATGATTTAAAAAAAAAAGTGACTGAGCAATGCTCAGCTCCAGATGCCTCCAAGGCTATGCTGCTTCCCCAGAAGTTCTTGTCTAGAGTGACTCACCTGGAAAGCCATCCTGTGCTGCCCTCACTGGTGAACCTGCTCCCCTCAGCTAAATCCATAGGAAGGTTTCAAGGGGGTGACTGTTGAGTGCATGAGCAAGGTGGGGGAGGGAACCCAGAGGAAGGACTTACATGCAGCATCCTGTACTCTTCCTCTGAAGGAAAGAAATGACTTTCACTGGTGCTCCCTCAATGCAAGAATGCTTTGTTATATTAATCTGGTATTCCTTGAGGCTCACTGGCCCAACACAATCACTGAAGTAAAATGGGTGCACAAGCAAATGTGGTGAAGAAAGCTGATGGTGCTCAGCCATCATAGGATGTATCGTCTGGGGTCTTAAAAGCTTGAAGATAAACAATAGACCATTTACCTGGGAAAAGACCACACCCACACAGAAGAAACATAACAGCCAGCGTGGCCACATGGTGGTGGAAGGTCTAGACAAAATACACATATCACTGTGCTCATTGAGGACATGTGTAGACCATATGTGTAGCCATAGGAGAAGCTCATTTGCCTGTGCGATCATGAGGTGCAGAAACAATCTGGCATCAGGCATCAAAGAACAAAAACTAAAATCAATGGACCAATTGACTCCCGATATCGCTGAAGACAAATGGATACAGAGGCAAACAGAGTAGGAGAAACGATGGTGCCCAGCTACCAAATGATCGAATGTCTGGAGTCTCAAAGACTTGGAGATAATCGAGTCACCATTCAGCACAGAAACAGCAAAGCCCACATGGAAGAACACACCAGCATGTGTGGTCAAGAGGGGCAGAAGGGAGCAGGTATCGAGCATCGAAAAACAAGAATGCATCATTACAAATGAGGGGGAGAATAAGATGGGGGCCTAAGGTCCGCTTGTGGGTAATTGGTCACCCCTTTACACGGGAGTCACGGGGAGGAGACAGACCAGTCGAGGGGCAGCCATGCAGTGATGATGCATACAAATTTCCTCTAGTTCCTGACGCCTTCCTCCCCCAACCATCACTGTTCTGACTCTACCCCACAAATCCAGATGGGCTGGAGTGGGTTTACTAGTGGAGAGGGGAGCTGGGGATGTGAGGAGACCAAGATGGTTGAGCCCCTTCAGCCCGGTGGTTAGATTGGAGCTGCTGGAGGGGTGGAGAGAGGGTGGGGTGGAGGGAACGCAAGGGTGAATCCCCTGTGACCAAGGATGAGGAATATGAAGAGCCTTGCAGAGGACATTGTAAAGTGAATCGTTGAAAATGCAATGATTTAACAACTTGTCATTTGATTTATCTTTTTACTCATTTTAAATTTGGTTCAGGCTTTTAAATATTTTCTACTTCCTTTTCTGTTAAGGGTTGCCTCTGCTTTATTTTATTATTGTTGTTAAAATTTTTTGGTATGTTTTTGCTTTCATCTCATTGTTTTTGCATGTTTTTCTGTATACAAAATCTAGTTGAGTACATTGTTAGAGACAATAACTGAACTAACAGTTTCTTGGTGGCATGGCAGAGGAGGTTGGGGGAAATAGGGAGTTAATAACAAGAAAAGAAAGAAGAAAATGTTCTAAAATTGTCTGTGGTAATGATCATAACACTCATAACGGTTGAACTGCATGCTATATGGATTATGTGCCAATAAAATTTTTGTTAAAAAAAAAAAAAGGCGCTCCCCAACTCCTTGACAGCCAGCAACAGTATGACTGAGAAAACTTGTGTGCCTGTTTAATTCTCCTCCCTTTTCTCCCACTCTCATCAATACCAAGAGCCCAGGGATAAGGACTCTGGAGTGTTTGGGGTCTTGTTTTTAATTTTTTGTTTCAATTTCCCAGTCACCCTCCTTTATGGTAGGCCGGTTCCTGTCCCTTCAGTTTCCTGGGGTCAAAGTGTTGGCGACTCCTCTTTGGGTGTAGAGGACAAAAGTTGGGTCACAATAACTCCCAATTTTCCAACCCTAGTTTGTATTTCAGTCCCCTTAGTCTTCCTACATTTAAAATGTAGAGGAGGTACAAAGGTAAGACAGCAATGAGGGCATGAGCTTAGGCCAGAACAGCCATTGACGAAGGCATAGTCTTTAAGAGGTACTGACTTTTGGCTCCAAGGCCAAAAACTGGTGTTAGGTTCCGAATACAGCAAACATGAATCATAGGCACCCTCTGTAACTGTTCTGTGAAGCCATGATCAATAGGTCCCAAGTAAAATCTTCATCCAAATGACCAAAAGGTGGCAGATTGAAAGTGATTGAGCAAGCAAGGGTAATGTCTCTGAAACTCAAATGACGGCCAAGCATGATGGCGGGACAGGAGGAAGACAGAAGGAAATAAAGAACTAGAAGGCAAGGGGCACTTGCAGGGGTCTAAAGATGGGCATGTACATACGTAAATATACTTATTTATACTTTATTTATACTTTACATACGTAAAGTTACTTATGATAAGGAGGGGATAAATCTAAGAACCTATATATTTATAGGTTCAGTACTAAGGAACAAATGGACCCTCATCCAGGTGCTCCCTCAATACAAGAATATTCTATGAATATGGTATTCCATGAAGCTCACTGATCCAACACAATCACTGAAGTAAAATGGATATATAAGGAAATGTGGGGAAGAAAGCTGATGGCATCCTGCTATCAGAGGCTATAACGTCTGGGGTCTTAAAAGTCTGAAGATTGGACTGAGCCCCGGTGCCCTAGTGGTTGAGTGGGGGACTGCGCCCCACTGGGTTGGTGGTTCTTATCCAGCAGGAGCAAGACTGGGCCTCCTCCTCCCACCAGAGGGCAGTGATGCCCCTCGCGCCAAGAATAAATAAATGTCTGAAAACAAACAAAAGGCTATCGAGATGAGAAGTGGCTAAGGCCACTGGGAAGTAGCACACCAGCTAGTGTGACCCCCGGGTGTTGAAAGGATTAGATTGCAGGCATCAAACAGAAAAAACCCATATTACTGGGTGCCCACCTTCTCAAGGTGATCAATGAGAACATGTGGGGGCATGTGCCAGAGTGGTGAAGAGATGATGGTGCCGGCTTTCAGAAGATACAGCAGCAGGGGTCTTAAAAGCTTGAGAGTAAACAAGCAGCCATCTAGCCCAGGAGGAACAAAGCCCACCATTGAACAAGCACACCAGCCTGCGTGCCTATGAGGTATGGAGAGAATCAGGTATCGGGCATCAAAGAACAAAAGTCATATCACTAGGGGTACACCCTCCCGATATGATCGCCAAAGACAAATTGGTACAGAGGCAAAAAGAATGGCAGAAGCAAATGATTCCCAGATACCAAATGATACAGAGTCTGGGTCTTAAAGACTTGAAGGTAAATGAGTGGTCCTTTAATTCAGAAGCAGCAAAGCCCACATGGAAGAAGCACACCAGCCTGTGTCATCAAGAGGGATTGAAGGGAGCAGGTATTAAGCTTCAAGGAACATGAAGCCCATCACCACAAATGAGGGGGAGAACAGGGTGGTGACCTAAGGCCCATTTGTGGGCATTTGACAGAGGAGTCACCAGGAGGAGAAGGACCAGTCAGGGTCCAGAGAAATAGTGATGAAACAAACAAGTTTCCTCTAGTTCTTGAAGGCTTCCTCCCCTCAATTCTCATGATTGCAATTCTACCTTACAAATCCAACTGAACTGGAAGCGGTACACTGCTACAGCAGGGAACTGGAAATCTGGGGAAGCCAGGACAGATGAACCCCTCAGGACTGATAGTGAGAGCGGAGTTACTGAAAGGGTAGACGGAAGGTGGGGTAGAGCCAATCACAAGGATCTACACATAGCCTCCTATCTGGAGGACACTCAGTGGAGGAGTGGGCGTGGGAGACGTCTGGCAGTGTAAGATATGACAAAATAATAATAATAATAATGTATAAAGTAATGAGGGGTGGTAGGGCAGGGGAGAGCAGGAAGGGAAGAGGTGAGAAGCTAACATCAGGGGCTCAGGTGGAAAGGCAGAGATTAGGAGAATGATGAAAACAGCAGGCAGACAAAGGGGCTTGGAACAATATATGTATGTATTGTAGATGATGTATGATCCCAAATAAAATGATTTTTTAAAAAAGGTGACTGAGCAATGCTAAGCCTCCAAGGCTATGGCTGCTTCCCCAGTAGTTCTTGTCTAGGGCGACTGACCTGGAAAGCCATCCTGTGCTGCCCTCAGTGGTTAACCTGTTTCCCCTCAGCTAAACCCATATGAAAGTTTCAAGGGAGTGACTGTTGGGTGCATGAGCAAGGTGGGGAAGGGGGCCCAGAGGAAGGACTTACATGCAGCATCCTGTACTCTTCCTTTGAAGAAAACTCATGCCTCTATGGGGCATAGGAACATCCATGAACTGGGGGGGGGGCGGGGAAAGGAGCAGGAACAAGGGGTTCTTAATGACTCACAGGCTGAAAAAACTGGATGCACTGATGAGGATGGGGCAGGAGCCTGGAAGGGAGACAAGGTTGGCCAAGGAGATGGAAGAAAGACAGGAAAGAGACCAGCACACTTCCCTGTCAACCAGGGCCAGCTAAACCCTCAGCGATTTACTGCCCCTTTTCCATCTGCTCAGTCAGAGCCCATCTCTAAGCCCTAGCAGCCTTAGGACAACCCCAAAATCCACCTTTGGGGATGAGGAAGCCAGTCCAAAGTTCATGTTCTCACTGCTGGCGCTGATGGGCGGGCAGACAGCAGAGGGAGAGGGAGGAGGTGCTGAATGCTAGTCCTTCATGAGCATGCACAAATGGCAAGGCAAAAAACACACTCACGCAGGTCACACAGGAGGGCATATACAGGAGACAGGCAGCAATGTGGTACAGAGCAGGAATATAGACTCAAAGTCAGAAGTGTCAGAGCAAGACTGTGTATCCCTCGGCTCATTCCATTCACAGCTCTTTCAAAGGAGAATGGGAGGTGAGTGTAGAAAAAAATGCACACACCGTTTTTTTGTAAGTGACTTCTATGTAATTTGATCAATTCATACATACAAATGTAGTTTGTCCCTAATAGCTGTTCTTGTAGTATTATTTGATATTGCCAATGAATTCTTGCCAAAAGGGATCATCCATGAGGAAACTTCCCGAAAGGTTATTCAATCATTAACTACACACAGAGTATCTCCATGTATTGTTTGTACCAATAACAACAACAACAAAATAACAGCAAAAAAACCCTATCAAAACAATATCACATTACTTATATTTGTTCTCTCATTCTAATAAAACTATGTTAAAGAAATATGAAGACATGTATATAAATTAATGCACACAAAGAACACTGATGAGGCTAGTACAAATCCTCTGAGAAAAGGTTAAATGTGATGAAACCTAATTGAGAAGTATAAGTGGATTGGTCCTGAAGGTGAAGACAGAACCTTCCTCACGGCAAGAAGAGCATATGTAAGAGCCAGTAAACACTGCATCTCAGAGGTAATGAAATGCAGCCAGCATGAGCGGTTCTCTCTGTGAGTGAGTGACAGGTGTTCAAGCCACAGTCCCTGAGGCCTCTGTACTGAGTTCCTGCTCCGCACACCAGCACCCACAAGGTGGGAGCCGTCTTCCTCTGCGTTGGGAGTTCTGAGTGGCCACTCTAGCGAGTGGCAGCAGCCTAGGACCTGAGAGACGGTGTGAGGGAGAGCGGCAGTCCTTCATGTCAGAGTGATGGAGGAAGGGAATGTGGAAAGGAGGACATGTTCAACCTTCACCTCCGTGGGACCAGTGAGGTGTTCATTTCCATGGCTCATGCAGGCTGTTACTGCAACATCAGAGGGCCCCTGGCATGCAGGGCTCATAGACGTACACTCCAGAGTCCACCAGGTGGTCCTCAATCCTCTCCTTTGCATGTCTCTCTCCCACTGCCTCCAAGGCATCCAGCAGGGCATTGATGGAGGCCCCGCTCCCAAGTTTGCAGAGCCATTTATTTAGATATTGGTAGGGTTCATCATCAGGGGACACTGCACTGGTTTTGGCCAGCTGGATCTCATTGTCTGTGAGGCCCATTTTCCGCATGATTCTGGTCCAGGAATTCAGGGACACTTGGCTTCCAATGTAATCAAAGCATGAGTGCAAAGCTGGGTGGGAACAAAGACACAAGAGAGTGAAGTTAGGTGAGGCACACCTCAGAAAAGGACTCCGTGAAGGACACTCCCTAGCTTGGTTCGCCTCCTGCTCCACTTCCCCCACCTGCTGCTCCATGCAGAGTGTCCAGGATCACTGCCTCTCCCTCACCAGGCCACAGAGTCCTGCCCAGGACAGGATTGCTACCCAAACTGGGGAGGCAGGATGGGTCTGATGGAAAAAGCAAGCAGGCTACGCTACCAGAGGACAGGGGCATCAGAGGATCATGTGCAACAGGTCTCGGCGGAGAGACACCACTTTGGTCTGTGCTCCTTAGAGGCAGGGCCCAGGACTAAAGCTTCTGCCTAAGAGGAAAGAACAAGAAACGCGGGCCGGGCTCTGGGGTGCCGCTACAATGGGCAAAGTGCAGTGAGCAAGGGTTCAGCCTGGAAGCCAGGGCACACCATCGCCCATCACAGCACCAGAGGGGAGGTTAAACAGGATGGGTATAAAATGTTCTGACACTGTCTACCCATCAAAATAAGCTGGGTCCCCATTACAAGTTTGTAATAACTGTTACACTGGAAGGTGTGGCATTCATTTTAAGAGTTTGGTTCATGCAACTTGATATAAACAATGAGTGATTTGAACATGTACACAAGACACAAAAATCATTAATGTGATGTAATTGGTACTTTATTTTTATAGGACACTATCCTGAAGAGAGGACTTACTCTGAGAGGGGTCTGCACCATTCGCTGGAACCAGCGGCATTCTTCATCTCTGACGCTCCTCTTCTTGTGAGCGTTCCTACAAAACACAGCGGAGAACTCGCTGGAGCTGGGTCAGGCCTCCTGGATGCCAGAGCTGACCCTGACCCTCGGCCCTCTGGGGACCTGCCCATGCCAGTGCCTTCTCTGGATCAGCCTGCAAACAGGCTGCAGCCTCCACTCCCCCGTCTTTGCGTGCTGGTTGCGGCACACGTCACATGCAGTGGGCAGCACAGACACGGCATGCTTGGTTCCAGGACCAACAGCTGTTCACCCAGTGTAAGCAGCACTCAAATCCAGACATGGGCCATGTCCGTGAGTGAGTCCACACAACTTCTTTCAGCCCCATCTTGTCAATCCCACCAACCCAACGAAAGGTCTTCAGATGCTTTTCTAAGACTCAAATAAAAGAATATAGATGACAGAACTTTGGAAAATCAAAGGTAGAGTTTTCTTCCAGAATGCAAATATGTTTTGGTAATTAACAATATACTAATTAATAATAATGGCAATTATTTTCATTAAAAATGAAAATCTCAGTTAGCTCCCATCAAGGCTGAAATGGCTACATAAAAGTAGCAAAGTCTGAGGACAAGAAAACACTGTAGAAGTGGAGGGAATACTATAACGGTAAGAATTTCTACTCATCTATCAAATAAGAGCTGGCAAAATCCTTTCTGGTGACACCTATGATACCCTTGCCACCAAAGTCAAAGCAGACCCATGCCTCCTTATCTCAGTGTGTTCAACACTTCAACAGGGCCTGGATTGTACCTGAGAGAGGAATTCAGAACGAAGCATGGAAAAGAGCAGACAAGACATGATCTTGACTGACAATAAAAAAATTTAAATTGATGAAATAATGTCTTTGATGAGAGAAACAATGAACATTGAAAAGATCTCAGTTCTTCTTATATGAATCCACCATATACAGACATAGATATAGAATATAGACAGAGATTTCAATAAGACATTATCTCCCACAGTTACCACAAACAAAAACACACCAGAGACTTGTGGGAGGAGGTTGGGTTAGAGGAGTGAGTTGAGGCTTTCAATATTCATGGAGTCCTCTTCTATAGTACTGAAAATGGGTTTCATTTTCTAGGAAAACACATTCAGCCCTGTGGAGCACAACACACTATGGGTGACACTGAGAAGAAGGGGAGAGCCAGGACACTTCACGTTGCTCACGCAGAAACTGTTCATGAACCAAGAGGCAGTGGTCTGAACAGAACGAGGCAACCCTGCATGGTTTAAATCGAGGAAGCCGTGCATCAGGGTTGCAGCTTTTCGGGATGCTTAGTCATCTGGATGCTGAGCAAATAATCCAAGATGGTGGACCCTAGGAAGGAGAACTGGACATGAGGATTACAGGAAGGCTTATTATCTCCGTGGGATATGCAGAGGGCCCAGCTGTGCTTCCTGACGGCGAGGGCTTGAAGCACAAGTTGGTGCAGATCGAGGATTACAGCCTTCACGAGAGCTTAGAGCACATTGTACAGAAAACCCAAATCCTCACTCTTGGGTCAATAGGTAAGGAGCACCATGATAGATGGAGGAAAGTTTGAAACTGTCAAAGATTTAGTCTTGCTTGTATCCACAATGAATGCTCAAGGAAACAGCCATCAAGAGCTCAAAGGATAAGAAGGATCCACACACACAGGGAAGCAGGAGAATGAGTTGCTAGATGGTAAGGAAGGAACATAAGAGTAGTTGACCAAAAATCTGAGCATCAATGGGGAAAGTACTTGAGATGTTCTCTTCTTCCATTAGGGAAAGACTCTCTAAATGAAGAAAGAGAGAAAGAAAGAATAAACACTTGAAGAGATGAGCTACTGAGAATGAAAAACTTCTTTCTATGAGCATACCACAGAAAAGGGAAAGGCACCCAAGGAAGGAGGAATCTCTGGGCTAAGTGAGAGCAGGTGTCCAGAGAAAGACAAGATAAGCATCACACTCAGTCAGTCTAGAAAGCATTCACAGGACTAGAAAATATGCAAAATGGAGGGAGGACAAAGGAATACAACTTAAAGACAATCATTAAAGTTAGTTAAATGTTTTTGACTTAGCAAAGATAAAGAAAGAAAAGTTCTAAATGTAACCTCAATAGTGATGAACTTTCATGAATGAAAGTGTGTGTGTGTGTGTGTGTGTGTGTGTGTGTGTAAGAAAACCGACCTTCTCACATAAATACAAATAAGCCTCAGGTTTTACTAAACATCTTCAAACCCTGTCCTGAAATCTTAAGACCATGGTCCCATGGAAGCACTCAATCAAGTGGTGCAAAAATTCACAAAAATCATCATTTGCCTCCTAGAGAAGGAAGTGGTCATCTGAGACACACCAAATTGACAGGAGGAAAACTGAGAGGCTAAAGGAAAGTTCAGGCGAGAAACACGTGTACAGAAGCCAGACCTCATGTGTCCTGAGACTGGAAGAAATAAGAACTAGACGGTGCCCGGCCATCACTGCGCACTGCTCTGACGGGGCCGCGACAGATGGACTTGGGTAGAATGGAAGCTCCAGCAGCAGGAGCAGGCTCACCCCACAACATGCAGCCCACTCCCCTCTGGTCCCTGGTCTCCTCAATCTCACCACACCCCTGTAACCCAGGAGAGCTGTTTGGACACGCCCGATCTTCTTCCCACCCACAGGAGAGGGCAGGCAGAAGGGTCAGGGCCACAGTGTCACCCACTCACCAGCAGAGGCCCCCCTTCCACGGGCATCTGTTCAAGGGCACCTTCCTCCCCAGATGGCTGCTGGCCTTCTGTTTCCACCTCAGGGTCCTGCCTGGGCGACAGCCTGTTGCTCACGGCCTCATTGTGTGCGTTGTCACCAGTCCCAGGCCCTCTGGTGCCACACTGCCACCATTGTTGTGCCTAAGTAAGAGAGACCCACTCTACAGGGACCCACAGGTAGGTCGGTCCTCCCTTCCCCAAGCCTCCCTAGAGCATCACCCCAGAGGTGTCCGGAGCACGTCCATGCTCTGCCAGAACCCTGGGACTGCCCCCAGCAGGTTCACCCTGTCCGCTGACAGTGTGCTGTGGGGGAGAGGGAACCCCTCAAGCAGCAGGACAGACCCAGCACCCCGCTGTCCTCTGCGGAGTCACATGAGCCCTCTGCCAAGTTAAAGTCAGCGCAGAGTCACCAGGCAGGAGGGGGATCTGGAGGATGGGCACAGGCCACGCCAGGGAGCCGGAAGCAGCAGCTGGGAGGTGGTACCCTCAGCCCAGGGACACCAACTCACTCTCTCCAAGACCACGCAGAGACCTGGAAGAGAAGGATCATATCCTTTAGCAAGTGGTGAGGGAAGTCCCCTTTGCTGCCCAGGCTCCCCCCAGAGTAGGGCCAGCTGGCAGGACATCACAAGGAGAAGGGGAGAAGGGGAGCAACAGAGTCACTGCATCCAGAGCCCACAGCTCTCTGGCCTGGAGGGGCCTTACCAGGGGAAGAACACGCCCTGCCCTGCTGAATGTGTCTCTGGGGGTGAATTGTGCCTGTTCCTGTCGGGCAGCTCAGGGGACAGTGGAGGAGTCAGCAAAGCGTGGGCATCCTCATCCCCTGCCTCACCCTCATCCTGCCTTACCTGAACAAACACACCAACAGGCACGTTCCAGAAAGATTCCAAAAACACTCCCCAAAAAGATCCTCACGAGCACCCAAGTTCCAAAGCTTAAGGGAGGAGAGGCAGTGCTGGAATTCAGCAGGTCAGTGGGCGCTGGCTTTCCAGAAACTGGGTCTTTCTCTGCGGCATTGGTATTTGCTTCTCTGGGGCGACACGTCCGGTCACTGTTGGGGGTACAGGGACTGGCCTCAACCCTCCCATCGGGGCACCTGGGAACAGATGCAGAGAGAAATGAGGGGAGCCGTGAGCAAGGCCAGGGAAGATGAGATGAGGACCACCCCTCCCTCCACAGTGCCCCCTAGAGAAGGAACCAGGCTCTCCACTGTCCAGGGTGACGTCCCCCCCGTCCCTGGGGGGTCAAGGAGAAAGAGCTTAGTATGATTTGGGCAGCCCCTGGGCCTCCCTGACCAGTTCTCCAAGTTGGGCTTCCTCTGTGTCCCACATGGGGCTTCCCTGGGCACAAGGGGCAGCCACAGGGGGCGAGGGACTTCCCTCCAGCTGCAGGGTCAGCAAGAATCCTGGGCAGGAGCTGGTCCTCTGTGTCAGCCACCTGTCCTCTGTCACAGCATGTCTGGCTCCCCTGCCCTGGCTGATGGGCCCTGCTTCCATGTGGGCCCAGGAGAGGTTTGAATCTGAGCGGAGGGACCCTCGGTGCCTAAAACCCTAGGCCAGGGGAAATACCAGCAGTGCCTAAGGCCTGGCATCGACCCCTGACTGAGAAGGCTCATGGCTCTTGGGGAAGCCCAAAGGCCTGACCTGTGACCTCACTCTCACATCCTGGGGCCACCATTTCCTTTGTCTTCATGATTCCCTTTCTCCAAAAATAAACATAAAGACCATATTTCATGATACATCTGATAAAATAATCTGAGCTTGAATCTACTCAAATATTTTCTACTCGTTTTTAAATAATTAAGAAATTTGCGGGGACTGACCCCTGTACCTAGTGGAGTGCTAGCCTGGCTCGGGGAAGGAGTGTGGGAGTGGAGGTGGGAAGAGATGGAGCAGGCACTGTGGCTGCTGCGACAGGCAGATGGATTGCAAGGAACAGTGAAATAATTGCAGACTACCATGGGCTCAAGAACGCCGTATGGAAGCCAGAAGGGACTGAGAGAAGGCAGAGGACAGGAAGCTTCCAAACCTCAGATCACCTGACTAGTGGGAGCCCCTCGGCCCTGAGTCTCACCGAGGCATGCAGGGCAGACACATCTCTGGGTGATCTTCATCACGGTAAGTTCCTGGTTGACATGCACACTCCCTATCTCTGGTGGGGGTGCATGCATTTATCTCCACTTGATCTGGAGACAAAGGACAAGGATTTACAGACTGTTCCCCAGACTGGTCCCTCAGCCACCCACACCCCATCCCACTCAGGTCACCCAGGCCCGGATGCCATAGATTTCAGGCCTGGTTTCTACAGCCACAGACAAGTGTGTATGTCCAGTGGAGCAGAGGATGGCTCTCCTGAAGGCAGGAGGGTTGTTGAGAAGGGAGCATAGTGGTGAATGAGGGAGTGATTGAGGAACATTGGGTGGAGAGGACCTCTTGGTGGACTCCCTAATATCCCACACAAACTGCCTCTGCTGGGAGAGCTGGTGGCAGGGGAGGAGTTTAAGGAACCATGGCTGCAAGGCCATGGACAGACAGAGAGCTAAGAGGCTGGCACAAGACTAGATCCATGGCAGCAGTTGAAAACCAAGTACAAGCCCCTTGCTGGACTTACTAGGCAACAATTATATTGTTCTTTATCTTAAAGGGAAGAGCATTAACCATCATCTCCAACTAATAGTTAAAAAAAAAAAACTTTTTTCTCTAGCAAATGATAGAGTTTATATCATTAGTTTCTGTCTTTGTGCTGAGACTCACTGTTTCAATGTACAATGTGTTGATTCCATCTGAGCTCTTAATTTCTACCTGGTAAACCCAAACCCCTCTGCGGGCCCGGAGTCTGTGTGTTCATACCAGAATCACAAACGCGGCAGAGACGGCAGGACGAGAAGTCGTTGGTCACATTGGTGAACTCCACTCCTGGCTGACAGGGGGCACATTTGCCAGTAGAAGCTGATAAATGGGAACCTGGGCAGGGAAGGACATAAACTGATGAAGGAATTCTGGGAAGGAATGCTCCCAGGATTCCAAAAGTTTGGATAACAGTGGTCTGGGGTGGTTCCTCCTGTCCATCATCCATGAAATCAAAACAGGAAAATGGTGTTTGCTGGGCCATAAGCCAGCTTCGTTCATTGTGCTTTCTTTACCTGACCTTAGTGATGGGTAGACAGTATACACATTATGCAGTCATACATGAAGTTTGAATTTTAATTGAAAGGTATCTCAAGAAACCCACCTTTTAAAAAGCTGCTCTAGATGGGCATTGGGTCTCTACTCAAGTCCTCTCTCAATATAAGGACACTTTGTTCTAATAACCTGGCATTCTGTGCTGCTCACCTTCTCCACACTACCGCTGAAGACAGAATGGGTGTGGAAGCAAATGTGGTGAAGAAAGATGATGGTGTCCAGATATTATAAGATATAGCATGTGGGCTCTGAAAGGCTTGAAATTAAACATGTGGTCATCTAGCAGAGAAGCAACAAACCCACATGGAAGAATCACACCAGTCAGGTGTCATCCATCAGAAGACCCAAACAAGTAAATATATTGATCCAACGATAGGGGTTGCAGAGGAGACCCAAAGTCCACCCATAGACAATCGGAAATTCCCTCACAGAAAATGATTTGAAAATGATATGGCAACATATGTACAAATATACTTGGTACAATTGATGTACAGATTGCTATCAGAGTTGTAAGAACTGCCAATAAAATGACTTCTTTTGAAACACAGCTTTTCATTAATTTCCTATGATAGCACTTTTTATCAATAGTAAACTAATTAATCAATAAATGCTGCTGTTGCAATGAAAGAAACTGTTGGAAATTAAGAAAACTGGCTCCCGTACGCCCTCCTGATTTATTTTTTCATTTTGGCAAAATAGACATGAAATTTGCTATTTTGACTATTATTGGAATTGAATTCTGTGACATTAATTATATTCATAGTATTGTTAAATCGTCGCCGCTATTTCCAAAATGTCTTCCTAATCACAACCCCAAACTTCTTATGCAGTATTAAAGAACTGCCCATTTCTCTTTGACTCCCAGCCCCAGGACCTGGGATTCTACTTCTGTCCCTAGACACGTGCCCATTTTAGAGATCCCATACAGGAGGAATCAATCATACAACGTCTGTCCTTTTGTATCTGGGTTATTTCTCTCAACATGATGCTTGTCCAGTTCATCCATGTCATTGTGTGCACTAGAACTTTTTCAATGGATGTGTAATATTTCAATGACAGAATACCGTATTTTTCCCTGTTAGCTGCTTTTGGACTCCATCTTTTAGGTATTGTGAATAGTGCTACAATGAACTGCCTACAAGTAGATACTTGATTCCATTTTTCATTTTTTGAAGGGCAGAGGCTGGGTCATATGATATGTCAATGTTTGACTTCTGGAGGAACCACCAGTATTCCTCTACCCTTTCTATTTCCAAAATATGCTGTGATCTATTTCTTTGAAACCTGACCATTTTACAGTCACATGCAGAATCATCTGAAAGGTCTGATTTCTGAACACTGGAACTCACGATTATTCGGTTCCTTTTTAAAAATCCTCATCGCCGTAAGCCTAATGAGTGTGCTGCACTGCACACAGCAATTGCTACAAAAGACTTCTTTAACCCTTGAAAGAGCAAAACTGCTTAAAGATTTTAAAGATTAAGGTGTGCCCAGCCCAAGTCATGCTATTCTCAGTCTGTGTGTGTGAAAGTTGGACCATGAATAAGGAAGGATGAAGAATGGATTTTTTTCTTTTGAAATCGTGGTGTTGCTAACGCAGAAGGAACATTCCAGAGACTGCCAGAAGAGCGTGGGGAAAGGAGGACGCTCCATCCGCCGGTAAAGAGTCGCAGTCCCGGAAACCCACAGGGACAGTCCAGAACACAGAGAACCGACAGAAAAGGTCCTGACATGGAAGCGGGTGATGGTTGCACAAACCCTAATACAAGGCCTGCAAGTGATTAAAGGATTAAATTCTATGATTGTGTGGTGGAGCAGATGCCAATTAAAGAGAAGCGAGAATTTTAACCCACTGCAAAGAATGCTACCTTTCCGTCTGTTCTGACACAAGGTGGCGATAGCCATACAGGTCCCTGCTCTGCTCTTTCCCCCGGGGCTTTCCATTGCCGGCTATCTCGTTTCTGAGAGCCCAGGCCTTTAAGTCCCTGTTTTTGGGCAAGTTCTCCCTTTTTGGTCTCCTCAAGCGGACTATCCTAAGGAACACATTCTTTATTTATGGTGTTGCTTCTTTTACCAGGCAGCCTATTACAGTGGTCGGCCACAGACCCACTGGGAAAATTTGAGTGACCCAGTAAGCAATTCTTCATTACGACGTTCGGCAGGCATTCTTGCCAACGAAGTAAAGTGGGTGCTTTCGATTTATGGCGATGACCGCAGGCAGAGGGCGATGGCCGAGCCGTGGTGCTTTTCATTTGGTGAAATCTAATTCAGCTGTCGATGGCTGTCTTCTTCAAGACAAGCCGAACAAATGAAAAGCAATATGCGCAGTCTGACTTGAACGGGATCTCGCTGGACTTCTCCGTGGGTGAAAGTACTGACAAACATAAATGTTGCAAGGCTTGCAATAGTCGCTGGTTATGGAGCTACTGATTCTCCATGAAGACTTGCGTGTACTTTCACCAATGTCAGGTACTGCGGAAGGTGTTGACATTTTAAAGAAAGTTCAAGAATTCGTTAAATTCAAAAATGGAAATGTCTTTGATGTGAAGAAAAAATTATTTTCTGTCACAAGTGATGGGACTCCATCAATGTTAGGAAAACATGCTGGCTTTATACCCCTCCAGGAAGTGTGGGCCCCGTCTCATTGCTCTAAGCTGCACTTCTTGCACGACAGACTTGACCAGAAGAATAGACCTGGAGATCCATAAAAGTAAGTACGTCCAGCTATGCAGAGCTGGGATTCCACTATAGTTCAAAGTTCATCACATGAGGAAGAGAAGGTCCCTTTAATGAATGGTGCTAGAAAAACTGAGTATCTATTTCCAGAAAAATGAAATGGGGCCCACACCTCACATCTGACACTAAATTAGCCCCAGTCTTGCTTCTTTTGCAGTCCCTGGAAGTATCCATACCTGTCACCTTGCCATCTCATTCAAACGCATCGATGATTTTGCAGTGTCCACTGTTCATTGTCCAGGCGACTGAAAATTAAGCACCTATTTCAACTAAAATCTCAGCCAACTGTTGATGCTAATTTGACAAAGAGCAACTACAAAACAATGACAATTGATGTCAATTTCATTATGACAGACCAAATATTTTCCCGCCAATACTGGGGACATGAAGGTTTTTCATCCCTTTCACAGCACCCTTAGTCAGCCTTGTTCAGGAAGTCGTACTTAGTGCAAGTCGAGAAGAGAAGGGATGCAGGGTGAAAATAAGCAGCAAAACTCTCTTTGCTGACAGGTGACACGATTTTCTAGGCAAGACAGTTTAAAAATTGATTTAAAAACTCCTGGAAACAATACATAATTATAAAATGTGGCAGCAAGAGTCAAGGTTAGTACACAAAAGTCACTTGTTTTCTTGGACATTGGTAATGAAGAAAAGGAATTTGAAAATAAAATTGAACACAATCACATTCATAACAAAAACTGTACAAGATTTGCAGAATGAAAACTGAAAAATAATAAACAAAGTAACCAAGGCAGGTCTGAATAAATGGAGAGAGGTTCCATGCTCATGAATAGGAAGAATAGATATATTTTTCTCATAAGAATATGTCCAGAGCCATCCAGCCTGGACATGCTTGACCTTGCTACAGTCACTAGTCTGAACTCTGTTACTGTTTGTTGCCTGAGCTTAGTAGTCTATTATCTTTATAACAATAAACAGCCCTGCCCTTTGAAGCCTGACTTTGACATACTGACCTTCACTTGTTAACATGCTAATTACCTAGGCTTATCGATAAGGCATTTCTGCTTGTCTTGCATCTTTGTGATTGGTTGCTATAAGTTGCCCGCTTCACTCCTGTGTACCCTTATTAGCATACGGACGTCTTTGAGGACTACAGCCCCTTTTGCGCATCATACTTGGCACTCGTCTAGGACTGGCCCCCTGTTGACTTTACCTCATTAGCATGAGCTGTGACCTTTACTCCTGACATTGACTATATTTACCCTAAGTTTTGCTCCAATAAACGAGACTTGATCAGAATCCTGTCTTGCCTCCATTTCTCGCGTCTCCTGTCCCCCCAATTCCCACTCCTCCTTCCAGGACTTGTGAATTACGGACCCGCAGGCCGGGACAAGAATAGATATTGTTAAAATGCCAATTCTTCCCAACTAGATCTATAGATTCAATGCAATGTCAATCAAAGTCTCAGTAAATGACTTTGTGGATATAAGCAAACGGATTGTAAAGAGGAATACAAAAGACCCACCATGCTACTGAACAAAAATGACTGACTGATGCCACTCAGTGGAAGCCTCCTGCAAAGCTCTAGTTATTAAGACACAGGAACAGATAAATAGATAGGAGGCCTCACACTTGTGAACCTCAAGACTTATTGCACAGCCGTGGCACTCAGGGCAGCCTGACGCTGGTATAACAAACAGCCCTTCCATGGAGCCCACACTCCTGACACCTGACACCTGGTTCCTGCCCCTGTCCACAGCACTCTGCCCCCCTCCCTCAGGGGAACACTGGAGGCCTAGCGGTTAAGTGCGGGCCTGCTCCCCTCAAGGGCAGCAGTTTGAAAGCACCAGATGCTCCGTCGAAGGAAGATGAGGCTTTGTCCTCCCGGAAAGAGTATGGCTCGGAGACCACAGGGGCAGCTCCACCCTGTCCTCTCGGGTCCCCCTGAGTCAGGTCCACTTGATGGCCATGAGTTTGGGTTTCCTTTTTCTGCCCTACCTCACGCAAATCCTGCTTACCTTTGGGTGCCAGCCCAAAGCCATCATCCCAGAGAGGCCTCACTAACCCTGATACTCTCTCACACGTCTTGCACCATGTCTCCTGCTCCTTATCAAGCCCCCTGACATTCACACGGATCCATTTTTCTCAGTTCCATGGCTGAAAGGGAACACCATAAGGAAATGGTAGCCTGCCCTCCACTCGCACAGAGTCTGAAATACTGTGGAATAAAGGGCCAAAGCACGAGAAAGAAGGCAGACGGAAGATGGACACCGATGGAGGAAGGATGAGGGGTCAGGTTAGCACACACCTGGTTCACACTTTCCCCTCATAGACTGTTGCTGTGGGGCAACGACTAGACTGTGAACACGGTCCGAATATGAGCGTGGGGCCGAGTCAGCTAGAGCCTGTGGAAACAAAACAAAGAAATCAGGAATGGCTTCCAGAACCTCACTCATCCCCAGATCCACTCGACAGTCCCATCCCTGCCTTCAGGAGCAGGAGGGGCTCCATCCTTTCCTCCAGCGGCCGACTCTCCATCCATCTTTGTACTCGTGCTTGTCTTCTGCCTTTCGGGCTAGCCACGACACATGCACGTGAAAAATAATCCTCCATCCTTGTCTCTATTTTTAAGATATTTTATTATTTTAAGTCATTTTATTGAGGGCTCATACATCACTGATCACAATCCATACATACATGTACTATGCCAAGCACCTTTCCATCCCTGCTACTGTCATCATTCTCCAAATATCTGCTTCGCCGCTTCAGCCCTTGACATCAGCTTTTCATCTCTTACCCTCCCTGTTCCATCCCCATCCCCCACCAAACCTCAATCCTTTATAAATTATTATTTAATCATATCTTATACTGCCCTACATCTTCCCTCGCCCACTCCTCCACTGTCTGTCATCCAGATAGGAGACTATGTGTAGATCCGATTAATGGGCTCTTTCACACTCCCTCCCCTCCTCTCCATCCACCCAGTAACTCCACTCTCACTACTGGTCCTGAGGGGTTCATCTGCCCTTGGTTCCCTGTATTTCCAGTTCCCATCAGTACCGGTGTACCACTTTCCATCCACTGGATTTGTAAGGGAGAATTGGGATCATGATAGTTGGGGGGAGGGAAGCCTTTAAGAACTAGAGGAAAGTTGTGTGTTTCATTGCTACTTCACTGCACCCTGACTGGTCTGTATGCTCCCTGCTACTTTTCCATAAGGGGGTGTCCAAATTGCCCACAAATAGGCCATGGGTCCACAACCTGCACTCTCCCTCATTTGTAGTGATGTGATTCTTATTCTTTGATGCTTAATCCATGCTCCCTTCCACCTCTCGTGATCACACAGGTTGGTGTGCTTCATGAAGATGTCGATGGTCTGGTAATCCCTTAGAGCAGTGGTTCTCAGCTTGTGGGTCCAGACCCCATTGGGGGTTGAATGACCCTGTCACAGGGGTCATAGATTCATAACAGTAGCAAATTACAGTTATGAAGTAGCAATGAAAATAATTTTATGATTGGGGTGGGGTCACCACAACATGAGAATCAGCAGCAGGAAAGTTAAGAACCACTGATTTAGAGAAATGTTTGCCTGTGAGCCTCACTCCCTTTTGCTCCACTGCTTGAAAGTCCTCTGGTCATTGTACAGCTGGCTAATTACCTCCGGGGACTACTGAAAAGGCTGTTGAAGGTATATAACTTGCTTGGTTGCTACTGAAATTTTTGAAGCAGCACAGAGGTAGCAACCCCCTGTTTCCTTCTGTCACTGCTCGCAGAAATAAACTTAGAAGATCTCCAATCAAGCAGGTCTCTGCGTTTGGCTAAAACGGTAACAAGGCTCTCCCCAACCCCTTGACAGCCAGCAACAGTATGACTGAGAGAACTTGTGTGCAGCCATCCAATGACTACAGACAAGTTTAAGCCTAGTTTTAGAATCAAATCATACATGTGAAAATGGAACCCGCACAGGAATATTTTTTGACTTGCCATATATACTCAAGTATAAACCAACCCAAATATCAGTCAAGGCTCCCTATTTTACCACAAAACTGCATGAAATATGTGCTGAAACACTCGGCTTATTCATGAATTTATATGATCCTCACACATATAGAAAACACCCAACAATCGCAACATATTATTCCCCGATGCACAAGGAGCATTATCCAGAACAGGGCATATTTTAAAGCACAAAACAGCCTCAATAGATATTTTTGTTTGGTTTGGTTGTTTTTTTTTGTATGAGCATCACTGCCCTCCGGTGGGAGCACCCTTGTTCCCAGAGAGCTGCTGCTGGATTTGAACTGCTAACCCTGTGGGCTGCAGTCCCGCACGCAACCACTACACCACCAGGGCTCAGCACACTTCACTATATTTCAAAACACCAAAATTATGCCAATCACCTTTGCTGTCCACAATGGTATACAATGAGGAGCCAGCAACAGAGAGAACAAGAAGTGTGTGTGGGGGTGGGGGTAAGGGGCTGGGGCACAATTCAATTTATAACATTCCACCAATCCTTCAAAAATCCTGTCCTTGTTGCATTCAAGACACATTCACCCTGTCATAACATCTCCAAACTCTTAAATCAACATCAAGCCCAAAATGTCATTTTCTTAATCATCTACATCAAATGGGAAGCCTTTATTGAAGTCCATTCCATCCGGCACAATTTCCAGCCTCCAAAGCACATCGGCAGAAAAGACACAATGAGTAATATCTCATTACAGAAGGGATTTTTCCGAAGACAAACGGAGAGAAGGGAAATGTCAGGGGAACAGGCACCAAGCTGGCCAGACACCCAAAAGAACTCATTACATTTGTTCTGAGGGCTTAAAGACCATCCTGCTCTCTGCTGCCCTGCCCTCCTGACTCTACCCCTACAGGAAGGGCTGAAGGAGAGGGAAGTCCGTCTTGGTTGCCAAGGTAACACACATTCCAGAGCAGTGGTTTCCTTTCACATTGTTCAAGGGTAAGTGTTTTGAAAGATTTGGCAATTTCAAAAGTGTAATTTGTCAATATTTTAGAAGATATACTTTTTAAAGAAGGTTAAGACAGAAACAGGCTATGTTAAACACAGTTTAACTGAGTCTTAACAAGATAAAAGCCCCCCCTCCAATCTTTGTTTCCAAAGCCCTTTCCAAGATCTACTGACAATGTGGTAGCTAGCTTAGCTAACCAGAGCACCACCATCTTGAATTTCACTGCCATCTCCAATGAACTATTCACCAGACCTCTTGTCCTATAGATGAACTTGTCACAGGCTCTCAGAATGGAACCCTAGCAAAATGTTCTGAGAACAAGCAATTACTGCACCTTAGCCCTTGTCTACACCATACCCCTGCCTCTCCACCTTGTCCCTTCTCTACACAGTACCCCTGTCTCACCCCCACCTTGTCCCTTCTCTACACAGTACCCCTGTCTCACCCCCTCGTGTAGGGAGATAATATCACCATTTCAGCTAACTGCAGAGTTTCGCTTCTGTGACTCGCTGGCTTGCTTAGCTGCACGTCCCAAGTTACACAGTCCCCTATAAAAGGGCTAAGTTGAGATAGAAACGGGGTCAGTCAGCTAACTGAATCAAATGCTGCAGACCCCTGCACAGAATTTTCTTTTCTTTTTCCTTTTTTCCTTCCTTCAATAAATGCTGGCTTTTTAGATTCTCTGATGACTCAGTTGTTCTTGTCCCGGCTAAGTTCAACAACAGTAAGGAGGTGGGAGAATTCCTAAGAGCTATTGCTAATGACTAATAAATAAGTGCAAGCAGTGGCTCCTGGGCAGGAAGGAGTGGGACAACGTAGGTAGGCATCACACCTGTATTGGCCCGTCTAAGGCAGGTGAATTTCATCTAGCCAATGAATGACCAGGATTACGGACCACACTACACTTTCCAACCTCTTCCCACCACCACCACCCCTGAAAATCCAGAGCTTGTACCCCTATGGCGGCTGCTCTCCAGTGGCTCCCACAGGCAGTTCAGCTGGGCTGCTGGAGAGCTGCCAGCCTCGCC
>PVJH01021281.1:0-38939 GCA_004026705.1 Nesogale talazaci
CCTTTTGGTTTAGCAGCAGAGCTTGGGACGTTTCTCAGCCCATGGGACCAAGACCAGACCACTTTCCATTTGAACTTACAGGATGACTCCCTACGGGATGAACCAGAACTGCCCAGTAGTGTGCCCAGCCATCACAGAACTCGACTGCCTCTTCTTTCTCCTGCGTGGTGGTTGGTTGGCTTGAACTGCCGACTTTCTGGTTAGTAGCGGAGTGCTTAAGCGCTGTGCCACCAGTGCCAGAAAGGTGGTCCGTGGCCCGGAAGTTGACCAGACCTTCATCTTCAAATTTCCTATTACCGGGCCAGTCTCTGTCTGTGTCCAGCTCCGGATCCCCAGGTCCAAAGACCTGATTATACAGCATGTCCTGGCGCTTTTCTCTAGCCCAGTTCCAGAGAGCAAGGCCAGGCAAGACCACAGAGCGCCTAGCTGCAAGAGGGATGTGGGAAGAAGAAGGAAAATGATCACTCCAGAACTTCTGGAAAGAGATACTAATAGTGCAGTGGAAGATGCGGATTAAAATCCCTCTTCAAGCAAGTCCTTACAGCTCTGTGGGCTCTGATGAATAACTTAATTTTCTGAAGACTCGACGCTTCACCTGGCACAAGGAGGCGGCATCATTTACCACTTTGCACGGTGTCTGTCAAGCAGGAGTCACTGGAGACAGCGGTCAAACACTGTGGACTCCTACTGAGATCATGCCCAGATTTTTAATTTTAAATTTTAACGATTATTGACAGGAAAAGACAGCGAGAGACTTGTAGGTGAACCACCTGGGAGGTTTGTGCAAGCAGTGAAGAGGCCAGTCAAGTACCATCTCTCTCACAACACACACACACACACACACACACACAAATACACGTGCGCGGGGATGGATTCTATCTCTCTCTTTCTCCCCAACATCCACACAGTCATTGATAGTGACCATTCAAGGGTCAGGACAGCGCGCTCAGAGTCTGGTTTCTCATGGGTCACAGAGGAGAGAGAGTTCGGGGCACGATGCATGGGAGAAGGTTACTTCTGCAGCTTTGTTTGCATAACCACAGGTCCTCCCTTATATAGGCAGCACAGCTTCAACCAGAGAAGTGTTGAAACACCAAAGGCTGAATCACACCTGCAGGGACATCATGACTGAATTCACACCAAGACTCAAAAGTCCATAGCAATTATTGAGCATCTTGAGCCACAGGCAGATGGAGAACAGAAACGGAAAGCACTAAGAAGTGGGGATTTTTTTTTTTTTTGCCCTGCTGGAGAATATTAAAGAAAGTGCTACCAGCATCTTATCTAAAAAATAGGAGTGAGGGGACCAAACAAACCTAAAAATTTTTTTTCTTTCTAGTTTGTGTGGGACAGCTAACTGATTATGGAATGGTGGGGGATGCCTCGCAAAGGGATGACCTTCCTGTGCGTAGATGTCATCAAGCAGTCTGCCTGACCACCTAACAGAGATGGGCTGTATCTGCGTTTCCCACCTTTTGTCATCCTAAACGACTTCCAGGTCATCCCAAATTATTTGCCAATTCCGTGTACCACTTGTATTATTAATTATCCAATATTTACCTTTACGCTTGTTTTAAAATACAGTGAAAAGAAAACATGCTATCACTTAACTGGATAAAACTGTGCTTGTCACAAATAACAAATACAGTTACCCACTAGCAGACGTTGGTGCCTACACAAGCTCTCTGAGCTCGGTCCTACAAAGAATACCAAAAATTAGAGATATGTTAGACAAGATTAGCACCAAACCCAGACCTTTTCATTTGATAATAAAAAGAGAAAGCAGATTTTAAAACAGCCACCCTTTTTACTAAGTAATTTCTACATTGAACAAGTCGAATGCTGGAAATCATCTCATTATCCACTAATAATGCCTTCCTATCCTTTGGGAAACCTTGGGTTATTCCTGATTTCTAACACCAGATCTTTGATTGGGTAAGGGAAGAGATGACAGCTCTTCCCACTTTGAGACTCTGTGACCCCAAGATCTAATTAGCCGTTTTTGAAATTAGCTTCCCATCCTGTACATTCTAGTAAATGACTGCAATAATGGAGGGAGCACTTATTTGTGCTGTTTGCTGATTCCCAGGGCGTAAATTCCCCAATGATGGTTTATCCAAACTGCACGTGATGCCATTTTGAAGTTACTCAGAGATGAGTGCAGTAGCCTTTTGAGAACTGAGAAGAGCTGCCTCCAGCACACCTCTGTTCTCACCCCACAGCGATGGTGGGTTCTGCTGTGTGTGTGCAACAAGAAGGCACCTCCAACGTTCGGATTCAATACTCGGGAAACTCCCCAATGCTCTGAAACACTTGGCCATCTCTAAGAGTTGGGCCTCTGCCGGGTCAGAACTGTGTGCTGGAGAAACATCTGGGTGACTGGGAAGGGGCAGAGCACGCTTTCAGTTTATCAGCCAGTGTTTGTGGAACGAGGGGTCGGAGACCCTGGTGGTGAGCTGGGCTGTGCTCTCATCAGCGGGGATGCCTGGCTCCGCTGGAGCCCAGAGCCTCATGGTAATGGGCTTGGCGTGAGTGCCTCCGGACAGAGGTCTAACTGGAGAGCAGGGCTGCTGAGGGACAGCCCCTCTCGGTAGCAGCAGAGGCTGAGAACTGAGTGACATGCTGTGCGTCGCCTAACTGCTGATGGGGTGGCCTGGGCTTGGACCTAGCTTTTCTTCAGGTCAGTGGACCATGACCACCTCTTGGTCAGCCCCATCATAAGAGCAGTGAGTCTGTAGGGCATTCTAGGTATTGTTAAGATAGGAAAAAGAATGGGGGGTGGGGGCTATTCTGAAGGTCTCGTTTAATTTAAGGGTAACTTAGAGTTGCACTGGGGCTCAGGGAAGGGCAACCACTCTTAAACACATGGGAGTTCCAGGACCCTGAGTAAACTTGATAGGACCTGGTTGGTTGGTGGGATTAGAAAGCCAGGCGCTGCTGCTCAGGGAAATGGGTGGGTGCTAGGATTTGTGCTGGAAAATCAAAACAGTCATTTAGGAGTGTACCTGAGATCCCACAAGCGGGAAAATGAAAACTCTGAAAAGTACATAGTCATGACCAGAAAGTTCATCGCTTAAAAGTGGAGGGCCTGGAGTTCTAGCCCAACTTGGACTGCAACAGTGGTTTTCAACCTTTCTCATGCTGTCCCTTTCATACAGTTCCTCAGGTGGTAGTGACTCCCCCCCCAACCATAAAATTGTTTTTGTTGCTACTCTATTATTGCCATTTTGCTACAGTTATGAATCAGCAATCCCTGTGAACGGGTCCTTTGTCCCCCGAAGGGGTCGTGACCCACAGGTTGAGAACCACTGGATTAAAGCCTATGGCTCTTGGTTCTGACTCATCATGATCTTAAAGACATCAGTAAAACTGCCCCTGTGGGTTTCTGAGATGGTAACTCTCTACAGAAACAGACTGCCTTATTCCGCGCCCCCCCCCCCCCCCCCCCCCCCACCCCCGCTTCTGGTGGATTTGAACTGCTGATCTTTCGGTTAGTGGCTGGGCACTTAACCAACACACCACTTTGGGACTGAAAAGGCAGTTTTTTTGTTTTTCTCAGGTCTGCACAGGTAGAATGTGTCCTCCTTGTATTCTTTCAACCTATCTTTGTTGAGCCACCCCTGAGCCTCAGCCACAGAGATAGGTTTTAGAAGCTGTGTTTCAGACTTGGGTCCTGGAGAAGGATCCTAGAATATTCTGGGTTTAAACCCACCTCCAGGTTCTCATCTCATTTGCTGATGATGCCAGGTTCCCATATTGTGGATATAAACACAACCTACGACCTCGCAGTCTTGTCCTCCTACTGAAGGAATCCATTTTCCCAGCGGCAGCTTGTCTGGTCAATGCAGACCCAGGATGATGTCTCCAGAAATGGAATTGGGTGGGAGGGCTGGACCCTTCAGAAGCAGTGCATCCCGGTCCCAGGTTGAAAAAGAGGCGCTCTCAGGCTTTCACCCACTGCTGGAGAGCGAGTGGCGGTGCCCAGTGCCCCTGCACATCCAGTTGAAGTCACTCCTGCCCTCCCTCAGGCAGGCAACCTGAGGCCAGGGCCTGGGTGTTGGATATGATGCTGAAATGAGCAGGGAAATACTGATTGCCCCGCCTCCCAAGGTGGCCCCTTTACATCGCTTTCAGACCCTCCAAGATCACTTTTAAAGAGTGCTGCATTGAAAAGAACCCCCTCTCATCCATCCAGTGGTGACATGTGTCTGGGATCGCTGCCTTGTAAATGAGGTACAAGGTGTGTCACCTTTGTGAGGCCCTCCCTTCCCCAGCACAGCGTGACAGTCTGGATCTATTCCCGAGCCTCAGCGCGCCGGGCCATTCATTATGGTGACAACTCGTGCCGCAGCAGCAGGCCCAGACACATGCCGACCGCCTGCCAAGCTCTTAAGCACAGTGCGTGGAAGTGTGGGGTGCGTGTTTCTTGATTCCAAATGGGGACTCGGGGCCAGGGGAGAAGCTGAACTTTGAGAGTGGATGGTGATGCTGGGGCTTGTATAAGGGCAGGGCTGGGTCTGCTATTGCCTGGTTGAGTCAAGTTTGGACAGGTGTGGTGCCCATTGTGGATTGAGGTGTATTTTTGGGGGTGGGGAGACTTTTTTCTGTGTTTGGGATGAGCAGTTAGAGAGCAAGTTCTCCTTTCGACAGATAAGGTTTCCTGACACTGGCTGCCATCCCCCGAAGGGAACAGCACTCTTCCTGCTTCCTTCCGGGCTCTTCTACTCCTGCCCACCTGCCTTTCCTGGCCCCTCCACAATGGGAGGTCTGCTGGGGCAAGTGCTGCCCATCTTGTGGTCTCAGACGGTTGACTGTTCCTCCCTGATGTGATCATTCACGTCACAGGCCTGACGATTGTTTGCCTGAAAGTTGATCCCCAAGGGGGAGTTCAGGTCCAGACTTGAATGTCCAGTGTCTCGGGGGCTGGGGGGGGGGGGCGGAAGAGGGAGAGATTTCTTCTGCATCCCACCAGTAAAGACTGATCTTTTTATGATTTTAAAATATTATTCTCCATTTTCTCCCTTCCCACCCTGTCCAGCATTTACTATTGTGACCCTAATCAGAGCACATGATCTCGGGCACCATCTCGTTCCACTGGTCTCAGTGCAGAGACCGGGAACCACCGTGTCTGATGGGTCTCAAGGCTGCCTCTGATGGGGCCTCCCCTAGTGTTTGGCCGGAGACGGAGCCTCTCTTGTTTACGTGTTTGTTTGGTTTTCCTTTTTTGCCTAGCCCTGGAAGCATTGAGTGTGGGGTCCCTGCTTTGGGGAAAAGGCATCAGCCTGCTGGTCAAGGCTACTCTGACTCATGCCACCCTTCTGTACAACAGATGGAACAGGCCTGGGCCTGTGTCATCCTTGGATCCCTCTTTGTGGCATAGTGCCTTCGACTCTACCAGGCACGAGGCCCTCCTCTATCGGGGGATTCCTCCGATGTGCCTGCAAGGTAGAGGCCTTTCAGGGCCCGAAAAGGTTTTCCTTGCACCCCCCCACCCCCAGGCCATCTTATAGACTCTGACTGCGAGCCACCCCATAGGACAGAGTTGAACTCCTCCCTGGGGTTTCCCCAGGGGTCAGTCTTTGCAGAAGCAAATAGCCTCAGCCTTCTCCCAGGGAGTGGTCATTGGATTCACGCCGCTGACCTTGCCATCAGCAGACCAAAGGTGACGCACACCACCACCGGGGAGCTCTCAGGAAAGGTGGCGAGGCAAGCATGTGCGGCACTGGTACTCTCGGGAGGCCTCCCGACTCCCCCTGCATCACACGGATTCACTAGCCGAGGTTGGCTGGCTCCAGGTTCTCGCTGGAGGCTGTGGCCAGTGGTGGTCAGGACACAGTGGCACGGTGGCAGTTGCTGTGGGCCCAGAGCCTCTTCAGCGCCTCCACCCACTGACTTCTCAGTCCCACTCGTGAGGCAGGTGTTAGGATCGGCCCGATTTATGGATCACCGAGGCTCCGAAGGGTCCAGCAATTTGCCTGTGGTCACACAACCAGAGAGTGAGTTTTCATCCCCACACCTCATCCGTTTTCTAGAGAGACCCCCTGGGAGAGCGCGCCAAAACCCACCTGGCTGCGGCACCTAAAAACCCATCCCTCAGTGCCAAGTGGATTCCGACTCGTGGTCCGGAGCAGAACTGCCCTCGTGGGTTCCCGAGGTCGTGGCGAGACTCTGAGACGGCCAAAGGGCTTTCTAATCCGATACAAGTATAGAGTCCTCCCTCCCCCACACCCCTATGCTGTTCCTCCACCCCTTCTGGGCTTCAAGACGGCGTTTGGAGATGAGCCACAGTGCTTTGGAACCTTGTAAATCTCTTTTGAATCCAACCCCCAAGGGGCTTTTCGCTCCAAATACGGTCACTTGGCAGGTCCTCTTTTGCGCTTAGAGGAAGAAGGCCCCATAGATGGTCGTGCCCGTGTGGTTGTCATCTCCTTGTGCAGACCCGCCAGCCTGCTACTGCTCGACCGTCCACCCCTGCTCTGCTGTGTGGTGGTTGAGGCTGGGGCGGGGGGTGGGGGTGGAGGCAGTAGGTGGAGCTGAGAGGCTCTCCTTCCTCCGTCTCCTCCTCCCTTCCTCTCGGGTTGTGAACTAGGCAAAAGCAGAAGGAGGGAAGGCACAGGCCGGGAAACCTGTGGCTGCCCAGGAAACGGGTGCACCCCAGGCAGGAGGAGTCACTACAAGGGCCGGGGAGGTGTGGGGGAGCTCGCAGTGATAGGGCAAGTCATGGGGCATCGCCTGAGTCTAGAGGGGGGAGGCGGCACATTCATTACGTGTGGGGGTCTCCGTGGGAACCAACGTGGGGTGCATCTGGGACTGTGTGTTCGTGATACGGAAATGTCCCCCCTGGACACAAGCGGGACCGGCCTGGGGGCTGTGTTATCCAGACCCCAAGGTGGCTGCACGTCCGGGCAGTGGGAGCTGCTGGTGCTCCCCTGTGTGCACTGGGTGCTCTCTGGGGTGCACACCCGAGCCCTCTCATGCTCCCCGCTCATCCTGAACATCCCCAGTCACACCGGCTCCTCTCCCACCACCCAGTCCAGCCACGTCAAGGTGAACAATTGGCCCATTCGCCTGAAGCTTGGTACCATCCATGAAGACCGCCCTCAGCTATGGCCCGACAAGGGATGATACAGTGCCAAGGCGACACAGCTATGGAGTGGCAGTGTCCCGGTTCAACCCAGACAGACATATTGCATAGTCCAAACCTCAACCGGTACTGCACACGCTCAACCCACTAAAGGTCAAGTGCTAGGTTCAACCAGATGTTGACACTCAGGGCCAGAACCCCTGAGATAGAGCTGTTTGGGCCTTCTGCCAGCCTCTGACTCCTAGGACTATGTGCCAGAGTAGAGCTGTGCCCCCACTCTGCCCGTGCCTCCCGCCTGAGTTTTCAGTGGTGGCTTTTGGGAAGTGTGGCACCTGGCCCTTGCTCCACGAGAGCCTCAGGAGGGACTTGGACTTCAGCCTTTGGGGTGACACCCGAAGGAGGGAACTGTGTGTAGGGCTCTTGGGTTGTGGTCTGGCTGTACAGTCTTGAAGCTAGGACAGGACCTTTCTGTGCCTGCAGAGTTTGGGGGTGAGGCTGGGGTGGTCTCAGGATGGAGGAAAGGCAAGGGGGCAGAGGCCAAGGAGGGGGCAGGGGAGGAGACTTGAGAGGTCCCTCCAGAGAGCTGTCATGCAAAAGGCAGGGCATGCTAGAGTCGCTCACCTCACAGGTGGGACTCGAGGCCTCCGTGACCTTGGACAAGTCTCCCAACCTCTCTGTGCCTCCGTTTCCTCCTCCATAGGTTAGGAATAATAACAAAACTGCCCGTTAGAGTTGTTAGGTGGTCCTGGGAAAGCCTGCATTAGAGTCACCCTGCCCTGGAACAGGCTTGATGGCAGTGGATCTTTCAGCTCTGAGGAGCTGCTCAATGCGGTACTCTTTCCACAAACGGCCAGAGGAGCAGCTGACACAGAAGGGCAGCGGAAACTCCTGTTTCTGCAACTACGCAGGCCATGGCTCCTGGGTTCCTGGGCAGTGCCCCTTAAGTGTCAGCTCCCGAAAGCTGGGCGCATGCACAGAGGTCTCCAGTGTCCCCACGGACCTTGCTTGAACTTCTGTTTCCCGCTCTGCTGCAGTGGAGAGGGGCACACAGCTTACCAAACCTATTGGGTTATTTCTTGAATTTCCTCGGTCGGGGCCCCAGGGCACAGAGTCCTCCAGGGAAGGAGCGTGCTGTCCCATGCTGTGCCCAGCCAGCCTCTCCCCTCCTCTCCCAGTCCTTTGCCATCACCACGGCCGCCATGACTGTGTTGCTGAACCCACGGGGGTCCGCTGTGTCTTTGCCCTTCCTTTGCGGTGCCAAATGGTGGGGGGGGGGGGGGGGGGGGAGGGTCCTTCACTAGCAACAGGTCTCTGCTGGTGATGTCATCAAAGGAAGCCAGGCTGGTGCCCGGGACTCCTTTTCCGAGCCCCCTGAAGCCTGTTCAGTGAGCGGACAGCGGGCTCGCGGCGTGTGACTGGGAGGCCAGAACCCTGGCTGGAAAACTCGAGCCTTTCAGACGATGCAGGGCCTTGCTTCCTTGGCCCCCACCCCACCTCAGGCAGAAGGTGATCCCCCTGCAGCTTGTGAGCGGACTGCAGAGAGGTCGCCTCTGGTCTGCATCCCCACCCCGTTAAAGGCGCTGCCTGTGCGTGCGCCGCCCCTGACAGCGAGCCTCCGCCGGCATTCTAATCGCCTCGTCTCATTAACGACATGTACTTCTGTGTAGAAAAGGGACACGTGACATGCCGGCAACACCAAATATGAAAACCCTCCGTGACACTCTTCATTGTTTGGGGCAATGTCCCCCGCTCTGAGAGTGTGGAGTTAATTGGCAGTTCTATCTATCTTGCTTTGGTTAAGCCGCCGATACATCCCCTGCCTGCCCTTTGAGTTTGCAAACACCTCTCAGTGTTGCTCGGATTCGGCTTCCTTGTGTAGCTCTTGCCTCTGACCACAAAGGCAAAGCGAAATAAAAACAACCAGAGTTTACATGTGCTTAATGGGACACGGTAAGGTCAGAACAGACAGGCTATTTGATAAACTTGCTGTGGGTTCATCTCCTGAATGCTTGCGGGCTAAATACCAGTGGGGAAAGCTAGGAGCGACCTCGTGCCTGGGGTGTGCTGGCTCTTCTTCCAACCCCTCCCTTTCATTCCAGGCCTCAGTGTCTGGCGTGCAGTCTGAGCTTTGGAGCTCGGCAGGCCTGGGTTCCAGCCCTGCACTTGACACCTTGAGCAGGCGTCTCCTCCCTCAACCTCTCAGACTCCTCCCCAAGGGAGCTCCTACACACCTAGCCACTGCTGTTTTGGGAATGCAAGGAAACGGGACCTTGAGGTCTGCTTGGCCCAGTGTCTGCTTCACCGGGTGTCCTGTGGGGAGACGATGTTTGCAGCTCCCTCTGCCGTGGAGCTATCTGTGACTCCCCGGCCCCTGCCTCTGCCTTCTCTGGGTTCATGGCCAGTCATTCTTGATGCTCCTCTCAAATGCATCTCCAGGGAACCTTTCCCGGAAGCCCGGGGCTAGATGAGGCTCTCCTGCTGCGGGCTCCCAGGACAGCCTGTGCTCGCCTCCCGGCACTGCTCCCAGCGCTTGGAACGGCTTGTGCCGCACACGTCTCCCCACAAGGCTGCAGCGTGCACAGGGCCCAGCGCCCCCCTCTGCTCTTGGGTGTGAGCCTCCTTTATCCCAGCCGCCCACAAGTGACTGGCAGCATCTGAGCGCTTAAAGAGAACACCTGGAACCCGCCCCAAATGGAGAGGTACAGTAAACATTCACACCGTGGGACAGAATCCAGCCCAAACAAAACCAAGCAAACAGGATCCACCGCGGTCCAAGTGATTCAGACTCTCGGCCACCAGACATGGGGGTTTGCAGAAAGCAGCTGGTGGGTCTGAACAGCAGACCCTGCAGTTAGCGGTGCAGCCAGAAACCTACCCCGGCCACCAGGACACCTTTGTCCAGCAATAGGTTGAAGCAGACACTCTAGAAGGGACCGGCTATTCCTGACCCTAACACTGAGGACACTCTGACCATCCTGGTGACGGAGGCAGCCAGACAAGGGGACGTGCACATGTGCACTGAATGATTCCAGGAGAGAAGTGCTGGATCCTGGAGGAATTCTCCAGTGAGGCGAACACACTGAGAGTGACACAGATCCCTGGGAGTGGGGGGAGGAGGAGGAGACTGCAGTTAGCGGGGTGGAGATGGGGCCACTGTATACTTTATTTGGATGGTGGTCACCTGGGTGCATACATTGGCCAGCTCTGGTTAAATGGTGTGCGTGTCACTGTACGTCCATCACAATGCTGATTGAAATTCAGTGAGTCAAGCAAAACAAATGTGGTCAAACTAGGTAGATAGGGGGTTACGTAGGTAGAGAGGAAAGATAGGAGGGAGGAGGGAATGGAGAGCAGCAAGAGGGAAGTAGAAAGGAAAGAGTGAACCAAAGAGTGAAAGAAAGAAGAGAAAGAGGGGAAAAAAGAGAAAGAAAAAGTATTCTCACCTGGATCCTCCTCAAACCAAAATCTAATTTCAGCATCTGAGTAGGATCTGGAAGTTAATGGAAACAAATTGTTCTCATTTGTAAGATGAGAAAAAAATTACCACACAATATTTTTGAAGACTTTTAGAGAATGGAGGAATTTAAGGAACACTGGATGAGCTGGAATTCCAGAGAGGGAAATCATTCTTCCTAGAAATCATGACAGCCACTGGCCAATAGAACGATGCTTTTAAAATGTTAGAAAAACATCCCCTCCCCATCTACCCACAAAAATTCGTTCTCCCATCTATCTAGTGGATTCCAATGTACAGTGACCCTATACAGGCTTTCCAAGGCTATAAACCTTAGGGGGAGCAGTTAGTCTCATCTTTCGCCAGTGGAATGGCTGGTGGTTTGAACCGTCAACCTTGTGGTGAGTAGTCCATTGTCTAACCCATAGAGCCATCAGGGCTCCTTATAAAGGTATCCCTAAAGGCATGGAAAGATGCTACTGCCGCTGTCAGGTGCCCTCGAGTCAGCTCCGATGGCCACGACCCTCTGTACATCAGGAGGGAGCCCTGCCCTGGGCCCTCCTGACAGTTGGAGCCCATCCTTGGAACGGTGGTTGGTCAGTCCCTCTTGTCAGAGGTCTTTTTCACAGAGCTCCTCGACTTGACCAAGCAGGATGCTCTTTTCCAAGGACTGGCCTCTCCTGATCCCACACCCAAAGTGTGTGAGACAGAGTCTCCCCATCCCTGCAGCAGTCTGGTGGTCCTTCTCCCGAGACACTGGGGAAATGCATAGACAGGCATGTGGAAAAGGACTCATGCCCAGAATATGTCTAGACTTCCCATCAACCAATAATGCAAGAACAAAAAAGTATAAGCAGGAGAAAATTTGACCAGTCCATACCTACCCAGCAACACTACCCAAGCAGTCACGCATCAGAAATATGCACTTTTACGAGCATCTGGATTTTCGTGTAGGCAACGGATTCTTTACTTTCAGTGCATGTGGTGCAGGTCGGTGATTCTGGCTTTGGGGCTCGAGGGGTAAGCATTCTCTAAACCAGTGGTTCTCAAGCTTCCTCATGCCGTGGCCCTTTCATACAGTCCCCCATGTGGAGGTTGACCTCCCCAACCATAAAATTGCTTTCATTGCTACTTCATAACTGTCATTTTGCTACTTTTATAAATCTTAAATATCTGCTAGGCAGGATGTAGTTTCATGATTACAAATTGAACATCATCGAAGCATAGTGATTCATTACAAAATAATATATAATTCTATATTGTGAGTTATTTCTAATGACAAATAAATGAAATTTTGTCTTGAAGCATGGTGTAGCATGGCTAACAGTCTTCATGCCGGGGACTCGTATGTGGGCATATCCCCATGTGCGTAGACCCACCTGGAGCCAGATAGAGGGGCAGTGACCCATTTCCCAAGACCGTGGGAAATAATGTGTTTTCCAATGGTCTTAGGCGACCCCTGTGACAGGGTCATACAATCTCCAAAGTGGTAGCTATCAAGTTTATTGGACACGAAACAGAACCGGAGACCCAATTGAAAGTTTTAAGGCAGGCTTTATTCGGGAAGCTTGCCGCGCCAAGGGAACAAAAGGAAGAGCTTTGTAACCCCTTGACCGGCGCAGGTGCGCAGGGAGTGCGCACACAGCTGAGTTTTGTGAGGGAGATGGTCATTAAATCTATCTAAAAGTCGCGGGAGGATGGGAATGTATATCTTTTAGAAACAGGCAAGCACCTTGATTCTGAGTACAAAGGGTTTCAGGAATTTGCGATTAGGCACAGGGAGGGTTTAGCAGGAGTGAGCTCTTGGAGGCGCTGCGCCTAGAAATGGAGTCTCTTGTGCCAAGACCAGACAGTCGCAACCCACAAGTTGAGAACGGCTGCTTTAGATGGATAATTCAGTGGTTCTTGATGGCTTTGGGGGGGAACAGAGACATCTCTTTTCCTGTTCTTCCTACGCCAGAATCACTCCAGCTAGAAGCTTTGTCACTCAGTGAAGAGCCCCCTGCCTTACGTTGAAACTATTCAAGATGAACTAGGGACAGTGGATATATAAAGGCAGAATCTTGATGACTTGTCTAAGCTCCTCAATACAGCTGTACTTGAAGTCATAGTCCTCACTTTGCTGTCACATGAGCCTCTCAGTCTTTTTCTTTTGACTTGTGTAAGTTTCATAGTTCTATCACTTCCAACTGAAAAAATCCTGGAAAAATACAGTTCTCATAAGCATCTCTCTCTCTCTCTCTCTCTCTCTTTCTCTCTCTCTGTGTGTGTGTCTACTTAAGAATATACAAGAGGGCCTTTTAAAAATTCATGACATTATCTTTTAATTAAATTTTCCCATAAATTTCTCCTTTGTGTACACAAACACGTATGTGCACACACACACGCACACACATGATAAGAATAGAACTTACAGGAGTCTTTTTTTTACCTGGTCTCTTTTGTAATTTTGAGTTCTGTTCTATATTTCTCATATTGGAATATTGTTGTGGAATCAGAACCTAAATGTACAATGAGCCAGTAAATGGATCTGCAAATGTTTAAAACTACGATCCAAAAAAATGTATATTTTTTCCATTCCTACCTACAGTAATTCATTGGACCAGTTTCTCCATATTTGAAAGTGGGCCTTAAATGAATGTGACCATGAGAAATAGGCAAGAGGTTTGAACTAAGGTATCTCCCAGTGGGGGCATCCGAATGGCTCCCCAAAGATGCTCGACCACATTTGGCACAAGAGAAACACAAATGTAACCCAGAAACACCCTGCAATAGACTGAAAATGAGGACATGTCTCCACACCAAGATTGTCAGAGACGTGGAGCCACTGGCGTGGTTGGGGTCTGTGTCAGGAGACTCTGTCGCATCTAAAGTCAGACGTCACCATCTGAAAGCCTTTTCCTTCTTGGTTCTAACAGAAAGTCCCACCTAACAGGTGTCTTTCTCCCACCAGCACCTGCTGCTGTCCTGTGGATTCCAATTCCTGGTGACCGGGATGTCGAGGCATAAGTATATTCCATCGCGTTTTCAAAGGTGATAGCCATAACAGAAGTGATCACTCAGCCTTTTTTCTGTGAAATCACTGAGTGTGGTTGAGCCACCAACCTGGTATTACTAAGCCAAGGGCAGAGTGTCTGCTCCACCAGGAACCGACTCACCAGAAGCCACATAGAGAACACTCTCAAAACGGCACTTCTGTAATAGTCCTCTCCCCTTCTCCCTCCCCAACCAACACACAACCCAGCATTTCATCAACAGATAAATGGATAAACAAACGGTGCTTGCATTCACGCAGTAGAATACTCTAAGGGTGAACCAATGAGAGTTACACACAAACCCATGCATGAAATCGCCGGAACAATGTGCTGGGAAAGAGACAGGCTTCCAGAGATGATGATTATGTGATCCTCGTTTGGTATATGAAATTCAGAAAACAGAACCAGCAAAGAGTCGTAGGGTAGTCCGACTGGCTTGTCCCACTGGGGCTGCAGGCGCTGGCCGGGAGGACGCCCGCATGGTATCTCATTAGCCCTGCATTTTTGTTAAGCGGTTGTAAGGGTACGTCCATTGTGGGAAAATGAAACCAGGCACCTCCTTAGATCTGTGCACTTTTCTTGGCTCATGCAAAACTTCAGTGAAACGGCTCTGAAGGCATTTTCCTCACAGCAAGAGGTTTTAACAGACTGGTCCCGGGGTGGACCAGCATGTCAGAACACAGACAAAGGCAAGGGAGCTCCAAACTCGTCCCGATGCAAGATAATGCAGTGAGGAAAGGCCAGCTTCTCAGGCCTGTGTTACAAACAGTGATCTACTTCTGTTACGGTTATCGCCATTGAAAGCACGATTGTCTTCTCATTTTCGTGGTGGAGAATTCGGTCACTGGGCAGACACAAAGAAAGGGGGGAGAAAAGGGAAGGAGGTGAAACAGTCAGGAGGAAAACTTGATAGAAGCAGTGGTGAGAGTTCACCCTTGTGTTCAGGGACTTGTATTTGGGAGGAAGGGAATTCTAAGTCTCTTTGGCATTAGACTTTGGAGTCAACTGCTTTGCAGATCTCCTGAGAACATGATAGGAGTGCATGGCCCAGAGCAGACTCTAGAGAAAAGAAGTGTCAAGTAACCTGGAATAGTGCTAATAACCAGAGAAGGGAGGCCACAAAACAAAAGATCAAACTCCCTGCCACAGAGTCCATGAAACTCACAGCGACCTTATAGGGCAGAAGAGAACTGCCCCTGGGGCTTCAGAGACACTGCTCTTGACAGGAGTAGGAAGCCCCATCTTCCTCCCTTGGAAGGGCCAGTGGTTCTGAACGGTGGACCTTGCAGTCGACTTCTGGGAGGTTCGGTGAGTTCTGATACGCAAAAGGAGTTCACCAAAGAGGGCGGGAAAGACACACCCCCAGACAGGGGCCCAGACTTCTAGAATATGGACAGAAGACCTAAAGGCCAGAATGAATGGAAGGCCCGCGAATAAAAGACAACAGAAAGGAATACATTTTACAAATGATCTGTGCTGGCCAGAGCAATAGGATGTACGAAGAGACAGTAGACCCAGCTCGTTGGAGACCATGGTGGGCTAATTTCTCCAACACGTGATTTGGAGTGTCTCCTGCAAGACTTGGCTAGAACAGTAACCAGCCTGGGGTAGGTGTGCCGCAAACAGTTGCTGATTGAATGGTGGTGGAAGTGAATGGTGTGGAATTCCAGTGGAATTGCTCCAAGGGGAGGTAGCAAGATTCTGGCTTCCCAGAAGCAGATGGTTAGGCCTTACTTCTAGGGTACTTCTGGGTGGGTCTGAACCTCCAACTTTCTGGGAGGTCCTCAGTAATGTCTCTCAGAGTGAGCCTCTGTCCTGCCAACCAGCAAGCTATTGCTCTCCTGAACATCTCCAAATGAGGTCATCAAGCTGCGACCTGATTGACAGCCTACACTCCACCCCTTCATTCTTAAGTCTCAAATTGACAACTGATTATTATGTAACTACCACAGGGTCAGAGGGTGCTTCTGGAAGGGGTGAATTTACTAATCGGCTTTGTCTTAAGGAGCCACGATTATCTTCCCAGATCCAAGTCCACATTTTCTATCAAGAAAACATAGACGATCAACCCATATCTAATTACTGCGCTTGCCTCTGGCTAGCCCTCTCTTGCAGAGACCAGGATACTCAGGTTACCAAAGTTCTAAGAACCCCAACAAAGGGTAGGGCATCTCTTTGCCCCCACATTGCAGATACACTGAGGCTTGGAGTGAGATGGGATTCTCCCAAGATTGTCCAGCTGAGAAATAGTGCCATCGCTTACACCGTGTCAGGCTACTCTACAGCCAGGAAACATCATGGTCACATCTTCCTGTGTGGATGAAAAGTGTCTGACCATCCTGCCAGCTTTTTCTAGGACCCTGAGTTCTAGGTGGTGCCCCCCCCCCCACTTCCCACTTTTCAGACTTCCTTGGGACTTGAGGAATCAGTTGGTCTGGGTCGTTTTTGCCTTCTTTGGCTTCACCTTCATCTCTGCTTGAAACAAAGAAAAACCTCATGCTCTCTTTGAACCCTGGTTCAATTATCAACTGCCACTTACCCCTTACCCCCAACATACACACACACAGACACACACACACACACACACACACACACCAACCACTGACAATGAGTTACTCCCAACTCAGCGACGCTGCAGAACAGAGTTGAACTGCCTTGTGGGTTTCGGAGGCAGTCATTCTGTATGGAAGCAGAAGACCAATCTTTGGTGGGGGTTCAAACTCCAGCCCACCTTGGAAGCCACTGTGCTACCAGGCCTGGGAACCAGATCCTGTAGGCTTTCCGCACAGTGATGCTCCCTCTGCCTCCAGTCCACTAGATCTTTGTGGCTGTCATTCTTTTCTTTCTTTTTTTTTTTAATCTGCAAGAGGCCAATGATTTGCTTGGCTGAGAATCAGGCTTTGTAAATGCTGAAATTCAGCTGGAAGAACATGTCTTGGTGAACCTTAATGAGCAGTCACTCATCCAGCTATTTGTGCAAATAAGCCCCTGGTCCTTCTCTCGGCGGACAGAGACAGGCAGCCGGAAGGGCAACCCTTCAGGAGATAAGGCTGCCACCTGAGACGCCCTGACAGACTCCTACCTGCAGCTGTGTGGAGTCCAGCTCGGTCCATGGGGCACTAGCTGCTCACTGGTTTGGGGTTCAAACCATTGCTTGGTTGGTTCTGTGGTCCATCCTCTCCAACCCACTATTTACCTAAAGAACACAGTTCCAGAAGGGCCTCTCCTTCCCATTTGGTGTGTGCGTGTGTGTGTTCGTGTTTCAGCCTGATTGCCACTGCTGGAGCCCCCAGCATCAGATCATTCAGCCAGGCTGTCTTCCCCACATGGACCAGGATTGTCCTTTGGCTATTGGGAGGTGCCGTTCAGAGGGTTCCGACTGGCCATGACCCCGTGTGTGACGTCACAGGACACTGCCTGGTGCTGCGCCATTCCCGCCATTGTTAGGTTCGAGCCCCTGGTTGCAGTCATGTGTCAAGTTACCTTGTCAAGGGGCCTCCTCTTTTTCTCTGCCCCTTCCTTTACCTGGAGGCATCCTTCTCCAGGGACTGGTCTTTCCCAACCACCCATCCAACACAGAGCAAACCCAACTCCGATAAGTAACACCCAGACAAGCAGGAGAGTGAAGTTGTCAAGGATTTTATCTGGCTTGGATCCATCATCAACACTCCGGAGGTAGCAAACGATGTGATTGCATTAGACCAGTGGTTCTCAACCTTCCTAACCCCATGATCCTTGCAGTTCTTCATGTGGTGGTGATTCACGCCCTCCCCCCCAACCATAAAATTATTTTTGTTGCTACTTCATCACTGTCATTTTGCCACTGTTATGAATCGGGCCACCCTTGTGAAAGGGTCATTCGACTCCCAAAGGGGTCGAGACCCACAGGTTGAGAACCGCTGCAGTAGGCCAACCTGTTGCATAAGACCTGATTTTAGAGAATTGAAGAACAAGGTCACTGTGAGGACAGAGAAGCACTTGACCCGAGTGGTGGCATTTTCTGTGACCTGGTATCTGTGAAGGGTGGACAGTGGACAAAGAAGACCCAAGAGGAATTGGCAACAGTTGAATTCTAGGGCTGGCAAAGAATTTTGACATGATTGTGGACTTATCAGCAGAGCTGACCAATCTGTCCTGGAAGAAGCGCACAGCAGAATGCTTACAGGCAGGATCGTTTTTTGTTGTTGTTGTTGTTGTTTTGGGGCATCACTGCCCTCTGGTGGTCGTGGGAGCTACCCAGCCTTGCTGCTGCTGAATTTGAACCGCCAAGCCAGTGGGCCGCAGTCCACACTCAACCACTACGCCACCGGGGCTCAGCCCAGGCGGGATCGTTTTAAGGAAGCTCCACAGGGAGAAGTGTAAGAGTGCTGGGTGCTAAGATACCAAGAAGTGGGGGGTGGGGGGGGTGAGGGAGAAAGAAGCGGGGGAAGAGGATGGGAGAGAGAAGCGGCGTCCTAAAGCATGGCGTCACACCTAGTCCACCCATCAAAGAAAACAGTCTTTCCTTGGTTTCTGAGATATGGGCTGACTGCTTGGAACATGTCCGGCTCTGAACTGCCCCTCTTCTCCTTTGCTAAGCCCCCTCCCACATAAGACAACCAGGTCCTCTGAGAGCTAGAGTCCCGAATGCCTCCTTCCCTTCAGCAGCAGCCAGGGAACGGTAGTGGCGGCTTTGTTTTAAGCCACTTCGAGGGAGGACCAGGCTCTAATACCACACTTGACTGCTGCAGCCACTGTCACCTCCCCTGAGCAGGTGCCTGGACTCTCCAATGAGCTTGGGATGGCTGTGGCGCCAATGGGTTGGTGTCTGCTGCTGTAAGGATCTGCAGGCTTTGAGACCCTCGGGAGGCAGTTCTGTCCCGTCCCTCATTGGCCTGAGGGGCCAGACTCCATTGGCTGGTTGGTCAATTGGTTTTTCTTGTGTCATGAGGAAGAAGGCTATTAGGTAATTTACATCATGGCTTACTTGGCAAAGTCAAATAGGAGCAAGTCTCTTGCTGTCGATTCTGCTGGAGGCCAGACCCTTATGTGCCAGGGTGGAAGGGTGTACTGCAGGATGGTTAAGGCTGGAGCCTTCTGGAAGCAGTAACCCTGGCCTTTCTCTTTTCTTTGTAATCATTCTATTGGGGACTCATCCAACTCTTATCACAATCCACATATCCATCAATTGTATGCAAAGCACATTTGTATATTTGTTGCCATCATCATTCTCAAAACTTTTGCTTTCTAGTTAAGCCCTTGGTATTAGCTCCTCATATTTCCCCTCCCTCCCCACTCCCTCTCTGTCTTAAACCCTTGATAGTTTATAAATTACTATGAATTTGTCATATTGTACACTGTGTGATGTCTCCTTTCACCCACTTTTCTGTTGTCCATCCCCCAGGAAGGAGGTTATATTGTAGTTCCTTATAACTGGTTCCCCCTTTCTACTCTACCTTCCCTCCACTCTCCTGATATCGCCACTCACCACTGGTTCTGAAGGGATCATCTATCCTGGATTCCCCACATATCCGATTCCTATCTGTACCAGCGTACATCCTCTGGTCTAGCTGGATTTGTAAGGTAGAACTGGGATCATGATAGTGGGGAGAAGGAAGCATCGAAGTAGAGGAAAGTTGCATATTTCATTTTGCTACACTGTACCTTGACCGCCTTGTCTCCTCCCAGTGACCCAGGGAATGTCGATTCACCTACAGATGGGCTTTGGGACCCCCATCCGTACTCCCCCTCGTTTACAACATAATTCCTAGTTCTCTGATGCCCGATACTTGATCCCTTCCCCACCTCATGGTCACCCAGGCTGGTGTGCTCCTACCATGTGGACTTTGTTGCTTGACCTTTCTTTTGAGGGACCTCCGGTGCCTCCCAACAGGCCAGGCCTCCAGAGTTTTCCCGAGCCTCCCGTAAGCATCTCTCAATAACAGGCAGCCTCTTGATTCTCGAAGGGTGGGGCCAGCTCATAAGGAAGGGCTGCAGGGCAGCATTCCTGTGTACTAATTGTCTTTAGAGCACTCTCTTCAAGGGCCTCGTGGCAATGAGGCATTTTAGTCACGATCCGTTTTGGCTGCCTCTCCCCAGATGCATAAAATATGATCGTCTCGAGAGTCATCATCTCTGGAAATGTCAGTATTTAAGTATTTTAGTTCCTGATGTTTGGGGACCATTGACTTTGGTCCTTAAGCGGAAGTACTAGGCACTAGCACTTAATGAGAAATTATGATGTTCCTGATGCTTTTCCTAGCCTCATCTCACAGACCCTCCCAACAAGGGGGTGGGGGGGCGGATGGACGTGTGGCCATCTCCACATGCAATCGGAGGAAACCGAGGCACAGAGAGTAACTCACCCAAGGTCATGGTGCAAGGGTGAGCATGAAACATCTGAAATTCCATAGTTAGTAACAGTCTGACATCAGAGCACCTTGGCCCACCATAATGCTGTCCTCCCTCCTGGTAACTAGCTCAGCTCCTCAACTGGGGGGCGGATTAAACAAAAAGACGCAGCCCTACTTACTACTTATTACCTATTGATTGTCCAGTATCCGAGTTCAAACCCCCCCCCCCACCCAGAACACACACTCCTGTTGAAGAGAGCCATTTTACTTACTGTAGAAATGCTCAGCACAGTGACTTGCCCAGAGTGGGCCGGCCAGTAAACCATGTGTCTGACTCCAGTAAGGACAAACCCTCCTTAAGAGAAATCCAAGCAGAAAGCTCCTTAGAAATGAGGATGGCGAGGCTGAGCCCCGGTGGCGTAGTGGTTGTGTGTGGGACTGTAGCCCACAGGGCTGACAGTTCAAATCCAGCAGCAGCTCTCCAGGAGCAAGGCTGGGCTTCCTACTCCCACCAAGGCAATGATGCCACAAAGGAAAAAAAAAAAGAAGAAATGAGGATGGTGAGACTTAGGTCAGGGGCTTTGATAGGTGATCAGCAAAGACCAATCCTTAATAAGGGACGTCATGTTCAGCAAAATGGAGGCCGGCAGAATCAAAGGACACCTTTTGCGAGAGTGGCTGGTCTGATACCTCGGCAGTGGACACCCACCTGGCAGCCGTGGACTCCCACATTGCCATGGTCATGAAGAGGGGGCAGGACGTGGGCAAGCGTTATATGCCAGAGCTGACTTGAGGGTACCTCCCTTTTGCCTAGGGCCAGGCCCTGTGCTGGGCTCTTGACCAAGAACCCAGAGCCCTGCCTGGCCCTCGGCCTTAAGGATCTCCTCATCTAATGGTGGCATCAGACCCCGAGACAGACACTTAGGATGCAAGGTCATGTTCTGGTGTCTAGCGTTTTAAGTTCATCTGGCAAACCCTGGGTTTAGAGTGAACTCCTGTAACAATATCTATCCAAATGATTGAACCCAAATAAGCTGTTTCTGGTGATCACCAGGTCAGCCGCTCCCTGCCAAAGCCTCATCCCTCAGCAACCAGGCCTGTCTTTCTCTCCGCCGTGGTATCTGGCAGGCCTTGGCAGTGTATTGACCCAGGAATGAAGACATGCCTTCCCCAAGAACATGCCTCTCATTTGAGAGCGCTCATAAATCTTCATTGAAATGAGCACTATTTAGAAAGAAGAACCTCCACCACAGACAGATTCTAAGTCCAGACCCCTCCTTCCTGGCCTTTTCTCTGCACCCTTTGCAGTGTTTATCTTCCAGAAAAGGCTCACCGGCGTGTTTTAGCAGAAGCTGGAGAACATGCAAATGCCCTCGTGTATCCTCGATGCACAGGCACATGCTCATTTGCGTGTAGCCGACAGCCCCAACTGGCATGTGACTTCTCCAGCCGGCGACTGCTTTTGAAACAAATCCATCAGTAGGTGCCCCTTCTTACTGCAGACAGTCAGGCCTTCTCTCCTGCTCAATCACCTGCTCTCCTGGCATCTCAGGGTGAGTTGCAGATCCCCCTCTAAACCTCAGCTACCTCATCTCTCCCTGGGCCAGTAATGATTGTGCCTGCCCTGAAGAAGTTGGCGGTGGGGGGTGGGGTGCGGGGTAGGGTGGTGGTGATGGTAACTTGGATATGATCTGCTGAGCGTCTGCAAAGCACATGGATACTCAATGGTCCCTAGAGTCACACGTGGCAAGATCACCCAAGAATGGCCAGTTGAGACAGGCTGGTTCTAATGCAAGCACTTCAGTCACACACCCTGGAACTCTAGGTGAGGACCTGGCCAGCCCCTGCATTAGTTCAGCACTCTCAGAACATCTGGCCAAGGAAGACCCAGCTGCGATGTGGTTTCTTCCTGGGGAAATGATGGAGAGAGTTCTGACCTGGGTATTCTCCATGTGTAGTGACCAGATTTTAACATTGGTAAAAGCGGGACACCACTGACCGGGGAGGGGAGAAGAGAGAGTATATTCCCTTCCTATTTTCCTGCCTTTCCCTAGCTTGTCGTGGAGTCTTTCCAAAAAACCAGAACTTTTAAAAAATGCCACAGGACATGGGAAACATTGTTTAAAATCGGGACGTCTGGTCACTTTATCCATGTGCCACCTGGACTGTGGCTCCAAGCCAGGATTGGTGGGAATGGAGTGGACTTTGGCAGCTGCCTGTGAGACGCAGGAGTGCCTGCAACACACCCATCTACTCTTCTCATTCCTCACTGGGTGCAAACCCTTCTGGACTCTGGGTTTAGAGCCACAGTCCCAGAGCCAAGACAGCTGCCCCCAAGGTGCTTGTCGTTGGAAGATGAAGATGCCTCTGGGTCAGTAACGATGCATAAGGAGGGTCACAGAAGGCTTCCCTAAAGAAGTGACATTTCAGCTGACATGGAGAAAAGTAGGAACTGTGTGAAGGGGAGTGTGCTTGACAGAAGTAGATCCTCAGGTCTGCCTTCCTCGTGTGGCTGAGTCTGGAAGCTCCCTGAACATTGTTCATCATCACAGCAGTCAACAAGCCACCACTGACCTAGGGCGAGTGGGTCTACTGGCCCCGTGAGCCTTCCTTTATCAATACATCTCACTAGAACACCAAGCTCGTGGCCTTTGGGTAGATCCCAACTTAGGGAAACCCTGTTAGACTGAGCGGTTCCGTCCCAGAGGACTTCCAAAGCTTACATTGCTTCATTTTCTCCCCACGGAGTGACTAGCGGATTTGAACTGCTGATCTTTGGTTAACAGCTTAGTGCTTAACCACTGGGCTACCAGTACTCCTTGATTCATCTTAGAACCCTGTTAACATTGTCCTGGGCTTCATCCCAGGCTGCAATGGGGCATGATCTCTGTCCCTTTGAAATCTTGGGCAATGCCTGTCCCAAATCTAGAAACCACACTAGGCCCGCCATCCTCCGGGTTTGTGGAAACCAGAAACCCAAGGCATTTGCAGACTTTGCAAGCAGATCACCCGACGGGGCTAATTTCTGGGTTATTAACTAAACCATCGATTGCATAAATTCCAATTTAGGCAAAAAGGCATTCCATCAAAATTGAGCCCACAAGAAATTTTCTCAGCAGAGTTTGAAAACAGGAATTCAGAAGGGAAAATGCCACCACCTCATGATGGAAGGTATCCCATTACCCGTGATTATGATTTTGAATTTAGCTGTCAGAAAGATCGCCGAGAAAAATATGCTGGTTTAGGCAGTCCAAGAAAGGTTTAATTGGCTTCTGTCGGGTTTTCTGTGAGTGCTACTTGCCACGGAGCCCTGTATGAATTTCAGTCACATTGAAATTTAACAGCTGATGGCTGGGTCTGAGGAAGCTGTGAGAATGTTGAAGAGGTCAAGGATGCTGTATTTTTGGTGAAGATCTCTCACACCTACATAGTTGGGTTTTTTAGGGGGAGGGGGAACTGCACAGCACCCTAAGGCTTCAGCCTCCCCCTCCCCCATTGTGTAAGTGTGCATGTGACATGCAAAAATGCTGTAACTCTCTCCCCACCATTGTGCAAGAGGGCTCACACAATGGTGGGGACAGATGGGGGCCATGAGAACCATGGTGACCTACTGAGCGCTGGGCCACATCCCTCTTGGTGTCCCCCCCCCCCCAACGTGTAGCCTCCTTCCCCCAAGTGTCCCAGGAGTTCCTTTGAGGGGTGGCCCTTGAGTTAACTGTCATTTAACCCTGGACATGCGGACCAGGTCCTAGAGGCTCAGCAAATATTGCATGGATGAATGGAGGGGTGATTGCATGCTCCTTCCTGCTGCAGGGCAGGGGCTGTGTTTCCCTCTGGAACCCCACAGCCTTCTTCGGGGTGCTTCTACTATTTTGTTGAGTACTGTCAGGATCCAAAGAGTGTCCTTGAGGTCTCCAGGACATGTAAGCGAGGGGAAGTCCCCATCTTCTGTTACTCTGTCCCCGGGGACCCCCAGCATCTTCCTTATCTGTCTTCCAACCAGCTTCGAGGATTAAACACACTAGCATGTACCTGCTTCATAGAGGATCAAACAGAGATGCGGAAGCATCCCTGGTGTGCCCCAGGCCACCCAACCTGGGGAAAGCAGGTGGATTTTCCATTTACCACTTTTGCTCAGGAAGTTGCTGCTTTAAGCATATAGTTGGGAAGGGAGCCAGGCCACCAGCAGGGTTGCCAGCAGTTTCCGGATCTGGGGATGCTTTTCTCTGGACATGTGCATCGCCAAGTGGCAACTTCAGGCATCAGGAGACAAGGCTTCAAAGTGTTCATGAGTGAAACTTTACCACTTGGGAAAAAAAAACAACCCAAATGCGGTTTCTGGGTTTCCATTCTGAAACATGCACGGGGTTCCTTAAGTGTCCCTTCCTTTGGTCTTAGCAGGGTGGCGGTGGCAGTGGGTCTTCGTTACATGTGACCAGTTCCTCCTCGGTGTGGCGAATGCCGCTCAGCTTCTCTTTTGCTTCCCCAGGAAACAGAGGGGCTTCCTCAACAGATTGGGGCGAGCCTAGGGTAAAGTGATCAGACATCCCACTTTTAAACAATTTTTCCCACGTCTCACGGCATTTTAGAAAAGTGGATTTTTGGAAAGAGTGCACAACAAGCTAGGGAATGGCAGGAGAACAGGAAGGGAATATACCCCCTCTACCCCACCCTCCACTCCGCGTCAATATCCCGCTTTACCAATGTTAAAATCTGGTCACTTTAGCCTAGGGATGAGCGGGGAGGATTCCTAAACAAAGACCTTCAAGCAGAGTATTTATATTCATCCTGAGTAGGAACAAAACAACATACACACACATATACACACATACACACGTGTGTGTGTGCGTAGACATAATGCAAGGCAGAGTCGTATAGTGAGAGTAGTTACACTGTAGCAACCTCCATCCCCTGGAAAAGAAAACTCTGAGGGCTTCAGGGCCTTTTTGAGGTTCCCCTAGCATCACCTATGGCATGGGCATCCAGCCAGTTCAAACCGGTGGCCTCTAAGGTGGTTTTCATCCCATGGGGTGTCAGATTAGACCTGTGCTCTTGAGGGATGGATTTTCAGAAGCTGATTGACAGGTCTGAAGTCTGAGGTGCTGGGGACCCCCAACCGGCTGGATGTCAAGGAAGGGTGAGTCAGTGTGGAGCCAACTGCGGCCAGCCTTCCCCCACTCTGAGATGTTGGGTCACTCTTTGTTGGCTTGTCTAGCTGCATGGTGCTTTGTTAGTCTCGTGTGTGTGTGTGTGTGTGTGTGTGTGTGTTTTCCCACCAATAAGTCTTTCAGGGTTCTGGAAGCCAGTGACTGTGCCTTCCACTGCCTTTCAGTATCCCCCATGACCCTGAAGGTGGTATGCCTTCGTCACTGCTGACTGGCACAGTGAGATAGAAAGGGCTAGGGTCCTGGAGTCAGACAAATACAAGTTCAAATCCCCACTCGGGCTCCTTGTGGGCGAGATGTCCTTGGGTAAGGATGCCCTCACTCATCTTCCCTCTTGCCACCTATCTCATGAGGAGGTCACAGTACCTACCGAGTGGGAGTCCAGCTCTGAAATATCACATGTCAAGACTGTAGCCCAGAACCCAATGTGTCAGTTGCCGCTGTCCTTATTACCGTGACTGCACTTAGGCTGGTTTGACTTGTATCAGAAGCCATTCTCAATCACTGCCTGTTTCCTGGTGACTAGTTAGCCTGGTTTAGGTTAATCAGTGACTTACAGTAGCACCAAAGCAGCAGTTCTCAACTTGTGGGTTGTGACCCCTTTGGGGGTTGAATGATCCTGTCACAAGGGTTACCTACAACTATCGGAAAACACGTATTTCCCATGGTCATAGGAATTGTGACACTGCTCTTCTGTCTCCAGGCGGGTCTGTCCACATGCAGATAAGCCCACATATGAGTTCCCAGTGTGAAGATTGTTACCCATGCTACACCGTGCTTCAAGATAAAGTTTCATTTATTTGTCATTAGAGATAAATATTTCACAATATAAAATTACATAATGTTCTGTGATGAATCACTATGCTATCATGATGTTCAATATGTAACAATGAAAAGACATCCTGCCTATCATTACAAGTTCATAACGGTAGCAAAAGGACAGTTATGAAGTAGCAGTGAGAAGAATTTTATAGTTGGGGGACACCACAACACGAGGAACCGTATTACAGGGTTGCAGCCTTAGGAAGGTTGAGAATCACTGCTCTAAAGTCTAGAACGGCGTCGGCAAACTTTGAGACGTAAAAACCAATAGTGCCCTCCACAAAAACTTAAAATGATTTGAGAGCCGTAAATATATTGTCACAAACAACTGAAATCACCTGTAGCTAGTACCCTTAACAGTTTTTCAGTTTTACTGCAGAGACTCATGCATGTACTAAAAAAGCTGCACATGGTGTGAGAATGACAATGTGTCAACTCTTGTTCTAGAAGTTCAAAAATCCCTGAGACATAGGATGACCCACTAAACTCGGTTTAGGTCAGGGACACGTTGCGGTCTTCATCATCATTTCTTAGGGGTCAGGCGGGGCAGTGGGATTTCTAGAAGGTACTTGTGCCTCAGGCTTGTCCACCAGTCCCCAGAAAGCCACCTTTCCATAAGCTGACCTCCCCCGATTTCCAAGAGGAGCTCATCATTCCTACCTCTGTATTTTCCCACTCTTCACCTTTCTATCAAAGAATGAGAAACTTGTTGTCCCAGGTCCTGGTAAACCACATGTTCTTGTGCTTTGTAAACAATCTTGTCCCTCTGCTTTTTTATAGATCGAAGTTCTGGGGCAGCCTGCATCAGGCAAGTCTGTCAATACCATTTCCCCAACAGCCTGTACTCATTTCATGTCTGAGTCCCACTTTGGTCATTCGCACAGTATTTCAAACTTGTTCATAATTCTAGTGCACACTTAATAGACTTCAGTCCAGTGTAAACATAACTTTCACAGGCACTGGGGAACCCACAATTCATCGCACTCACTTTCTTGTGATGCTTGCTTTAGTACAGCAGTCTAGAGCAGAACCTGCAGTGTTTTCTAGGCACTTGCATGCACACACACACACACACACACACATGCATACACACAAACACACACATCTGAGTTAGAGGTCCTCTCTCAATGTTCCCACAATTCCTATGATACTTCCTGAGTGCTTCACAAATCACTCTGAAATATAACTAATAATCTGTTTCTTGTCTTCTTTCTTTAAACCTGATTATAAAAATGTATGCAACATATCATCTTCTGATTTAACATTTTTCCCATGTACAACTCCATGATATCAATTACATTTATCATGTTGACAGCTCTCACCAACAGCAAATTCCATCATTGTAACCAGAAGTTCACTGTTTCCTGAGTAGTGACTACCCCTTCTCTTCCCAGCCTTTTTACAGATTTCAGACCCATAGGATATTTGTCCTTCGTGACTGAGTTCACTTAGCATGATGTTTTCAGGGTTTATCCATGAGGTAGTATGTGTCAGGACTTCATGTCTTCTTTCATCCTAGCCATATACTCTTCTGCATCTCCATCATGGGGTGGATGGGTTGTGAGCAGATCTTCAGTGAACACTGAGGTGCTGTGTCTGTGCGCGCCATTCCTGCAAGTCTCTTGGCTCATGTCTGGAGTGGACTTGTTGGGTCATACGATGAGTCTGTGACCCTGGTGGCCTGCCTGATGGGTTATACATCAGGCTTTTCACTTGAAGGTCAGCAGTTGGAAAATACCAGCCTCTTCTTGGGAGAAGGATGAGGATGCTTGCTGCTCCTGTCAAGATTTACAGTCCCAGAAACCCACGGGGCAGTTCTACTCTGTCCTATAGGATTGCCATGAGTCAGAATCCAGTCCCTAGTGGTGAGTTTTTTTAGTTGTTTTTGGCAGTTCCTAGGAACCCTGATGACCATGTGGGGTAAGGATTGGGCTGATGACCCCGTCGTCAGTGGTTCAAACCCCCTAATCAATCTTGGTGAGGAAGATGAGGCTCTCTGCTCCCATAAAGAATTGAAGCCTTGGAAATTGTATTTAGGGTCCCTGTGGGTGGGAATGCGTCGATTTGATAGCAGTCCATTGGGTTAGGGCCATTTCTGAAGGATGAGCAAACGGTTTACACAGCATTTGGCGATGATAAGGTTTTGAAGGCAAATCTTTTGCCACTGAGAAGTATACATGTGTAGCACCCAGTGGAGGTTCAATACTCATTGGTTAAGTTAAAGAGATAGATAACTAAAACCCAGGGAGTGTGTACTACTAGTCAGCCGACATTCCTTCTAGGAACGTTCGACAAAAATGAACACAGCCGATGCTCCTGGCAAACCACGGAGGAGGTGCTATGATACCCCCACTTTGTAGAGGTGGCAGAGAAGCTCTGCAGCTGACCCAAGTTCCCAGGGCTGGGAAGACTTTCCAACCCCAGCCTGGTGAACCCCCAGTCCCTACTCTCAGCCGCTTTCCTCTCGTTCTTTGCTCCTCTTGCCCTGGGACAAGTTCTGAGCAGAGAGGCTGCAGCAGATGGGAACCAGTGTGTGTGACCAGTTCAGATGAAAGGAGAGGTGGGAGATCACAGTTCACAGGAGACCTCACAGAGCTGTGTTCACTGTTAGAAAGGGGGCAGAAGCATCTCAGACTACAAGGAAAGTGCCTTGCAATCTCCTGCCTTCATTCAATGCCTTTGCTCCTCACCCCAGCTGCCGCCCTGTGTGGGCCTGGCTGCGACATGGATAATACATGGGTTGGAGGGGCCCCAAGCTGCCCACCATCTTCCTCCCATTGTCCCCTACCTTGGCCCATCTGAGGTGACATCAAGACCCGAGCATACAGATAAGCAAGGCACCCTTCTATTGACGACTCACCGCACTCATGAAATACTTAATAGCTTTCCCTGTCTTTCCAGAGCATCTTACACACATAAAGTTACCTAGTATTGAATGATGGGGTTTCAAAAAAGGTGTGGAAAGTCCCATTTTCTTTTCATTCCATGTTTCCACAAGCCTTACGGACTCTTCCTGGTACTAGACAGCACTTGAAGCAATGTCCTTATCCTACTGAACTAACACAGTTTCCACCCCGCTGACGCTTCTGTCCTCCCTTGCCATCATTAACTGCCCCAGAGTGGCCCCTAATTCATGCTGAGCCCACCCACAATCGGAGCGCACCAAAGGGTAATTTCACTGATTGGCTTTCAGAAGCCGGGAGCTGGGTCTGACTCCCCAGTCTGTCTTTAGAAGTCCCCCGGAACCTGTTCAGCATCGTAGCAACCTGCCAGCCTCCACGGACAGACAGGTGGTTGCCCGTGAGGGGCACTGGCTGGGAATGGAATCCAGACCTGCCACGGGGAAGGTGGGGATTCTACCACGGAGCCTCTTCGCCCTGCCTTCGTCTTCACCTCTCAGGACACGTGCAGGGCCCAGTAGAACTAAGGGTTCCTTTGGGTTTCTGAGCCTGTCAGTCTTCATGGGAAGAGACAACCTCGTCGTTCCCTTGCAGTGCCTCAGAGATGCGAGCGCGGACAAGTTGGGCATGCAGTGCCTCCTAGCTAGGGGAAGCAGAGCCAGGCTTCAAACCACCAAGCTGTGCCTCTCGGCCCAACCCCGCCCCAGAACTAACTTCCGTGACGGCAAACCTACAGTTCATCTTCATTTTTTCTGATGTGCTACAGTGACACTGCTGATTGATTCCATCATTTCGGAATTACCACCTAATAGGATGGCCCGGCTTGCCTTTTCCGTTCTCCACGAGAAACCGCCCCTGGACCGTAACAGGGACTTTCCGATCTCACCGCCGCCCACCTTCCAGCTTCCCTTCCCTCCTGTTGATGGGAGGGGGCCCCCCCCCTGGACCCACTGCAGCAGCAGTGGAGAGCAGACACTTACCTGGGTCCTGTGATCGGAGGCGTAAAAGGGCCAAAGGGCCACCGTGTTGGGGGCGCTCTGGATATTCTTGATATCTGGTACCTTGGTCATCTTGGGAATCCTCGGAGCAGGGACCGTGCCCCCCAAAGAAGGGTTTGTCCGGAGTCTCGAAGGCTGCTGCCACTGGAATAGAGACGCCCCAGCAATTTCTTCAGGTCTTCTGAGTCCCAACCACACCACCGACCCTAAAGAAATTTCTGCCCATGCAGTAATGGGAAAGCGAGTGGCCTGGCTCTTCCAGAAACAGGAAGTCCAGGCCAGGGGGCTTTTAGGCAGGCCTGCACTTTTCTTACTCTGTAGAAAGTTACAAACTCGTTTGAGCTTTTTCCTCTCGAGGGGGGACTAGTTTTCTCTCTCATCAACAAAAATAAAACATAAACTGAAAATATAAAACTCCATAGACTCAGGGGAGGGCCTCCAGATTTCTGAAAACTAGGCTAAATCAGTGCCAATGCGGGCCTCCGCTGGGGCAGCCACCTGGGGCGCAAAAGCGGCCAGCCGGTAACTGGGAGGGGGGGTGGCAACGGTTACTTGGCAACCAGACGCTGTGGGGGGTTTCCTCATTGGCTGGGCATAGTGGGGGCGGAGTCACGAGCTAGCCGGAAAAGTGCCTAGTTGCTTGGACCCTGGCCAGGAGCCGGTGGCAAAGGAGTCACATTCTTCTAACTCAACTTTCTCTTCCCAGGTTGAACGCCCCTATGGTTTCTCCCCATCTCACTGGTTACAACTTGGACCTTTCATCCGGGTTTTTTCCTCTGCGGCCTCCCCAGAGGGCGTGTGTGTGTGTGTGTGTGTGTGTGTGTGTGTGTGTCGCACTATATATAATAGAATCTGCTAGAACCTGTTCCAAGTACTTCATATATATCGACAACACCCTCCCCTCCCTTTAGTAGAGGTGCCTTACAAACCCCCAAAACAGAGAGCGTCGACCCAGAGAAGTTACCCGAAGTGCTGAGAGGTGCCCAGCAAGTGCCTGAGCTGGACTGCCCAGCCAGGCAGGCAGCTGCCAGACACTCAGCTCTGCACAGCAACACTCCACCGTGTGCCCTGGGATGACATCCCTACCTTGCCTGAACCTTGACTTCCAAATCTTTAAAATGTTGTCCAGAATTCAAGTGGATAACGTGTATCCAGGGGAGTCCTGGTTACATGTCAGTGCTCACTAGTTTTTTGCCTGCCTCTTCCCCAGGAAGAATTCGTCATTCTCCCCATGCAATCTCCATTTCAGAGACGATATACAAAGCACTTGGTATGTCTTGATCATTGGCTCCACTAAGAATTCTACTGTATTAAATACATGTCACCCACCACAGGCTGGGTCCCCAGCCTACCCGAGGTGTGTTGCCCGCTTTCTGACTTGCAGGCCTCACCTTGGCACAATTCCCCACAGGCTCAATCTGATTCGTGTTCATCCCCTAAATCTTGAGCTTCTGTCGGATCATGATGTCATTGTGACCGCAGTGTGACTTCACCTTCCCTTAAGTATGCATTTACTGGCAGAAGACCCCACCCCCACCCCCACCGCCCTCCACTCCCCCCCCACCCCACCCCCACACTGAAAACAAAAGGTCTCGGCTTGCACTTCCAGGTATTCTGTCCATTGTCTGAAGCCGAGCCTGAACGCCTCTCACATGAGAAGGGGAGCTTGAGTTCTCCGGCTTCCCCTGTGGGCAGCAGCCAGCAGGCACGTTCAGGAGGGGGCAGCCAAACCGAATTGTGTTTGGGGGATGGGTCTGGGGTTGAGGGGAGACAAGGAAATAAGACAGAGTGGAAACTGTTCTGCCCCGAGCTGAACAAAGGGGCTGCGTGATTACATCGCCAGGAGACAGACTTGCTGAAGAAAGGAGTCAGCGAGTTCTTGCTGAGCCCAACAAATTGGAGGGGGATTCTGTGTTCATTCTATGGAACTGTTTACACAGCCCAGGACTCACTTTAAAAGTGATTCTAGAATCAGCCTGGTTGGGCCACTGAGCAGCCTCGAGGAGCATAACCCTTCTAGCATTCTGATGAACATAAAGTGGGATGATAATCTTTCCAAAGCAACAGTGCTCACCCCAAAGGAAGGGTACCACGATGGTCACATCTTATGAGAAGTGGAAATCGTGAAGGCACTGTGTTCTAAGACACCTGGGCAGAAGAGGTGGTGGTCCAGTCAGTGACTTGGAACCTCAGCTTCAACCTGTATGAAAACATGGTGCTGGGTATGTACCCCTCACACAATCAGGAGGACCATGCAAAATGCTAAATGTATAAAGTCTAGTCCCCAGTCAATCAGTGCCATTTCCCTTCCCTGTCCATGTTGCCGTGATGTCCCCTCTAGGTGGGTCTGAGTAATCGCAACATCCCATTCAGTAGAACCAAACATGGGCCGATTCGGCTCCATCCTCATAAGAAACCTGATACTTAAACCCATTGTTACAACCACTGTGTCGATCTACCTCATCGACGGTCTTCCTCTTCTTTGTCAAGCATGTTGTTCATCAGGGACCGACCCTCCTGAGAACATGTGCCAGAGCTTGCCTCCCCACTCTGAAGAAGCTATCTGAAAAGATTCGTATGGTTGTTTGTTTGAGGGGGGAGGAGCTGCAAAAAGGTCTTGTGTAGCAAATGTGCCCCAATGACTACATAAAAATCTGTTTCATGACTGCTGCTTTTTTTTTTTTTTTTTTGGCATTGATGGTGGCGCCAAAATGAAATCAAATCAAATCCTGGACAACTCTACTCTCTTCTCCATCGATCATGGTGCTGGCTATTGTTCTGATTGTGAGGATTTTTTTTCCCCATTCAGGAAAGAATCCTGTTGACATGGAAGGTTAGGCATTGGACTGCTTACCAGCAAAGCCAGCAATTCAAACACCCTGTCTGCTCCTATAACAATGTAAAGATTTATAGCCTCAGAAACCCACAGGGACAGTTCTACCTGTTCTTTAGTGTCCCTGTGAGTCAGCATGGACTTTGAGGCTGGCTCCTAATCTGGTGTCAATTTGAGGATTAAGAGTGTAGGGGTGGGGCTGAGCCCCGGTGGCGTAGTGGTTGTGCACAGGACTGCGGCCCACTGGGTTGGAGGTTCAAATCTAGCAGCAAGGCTGGGCCTCCTACTCCCACCACCAGGGAACAGTGATGCCCCCAAAACAAAAAACAAGAGTGTAGGGGTGGAGTCTAGTCTGTAAATCTGCAGATAGTTAATGAGATCTCGGTGTGGGCATGGCTTCTCCTAAGAATTCTGGGAAATGTGGTACTTCCTTCTTGGAGGCAGGAGACACTGTCTCTCTGAGCTCACTACCTGGGAGACATGGCAGCTGACAACACACAGAGCAGCATGCTGATAGATCCTGAGCGCTGGAAACTGGAGGAGTCATGGGGAGACCCCTGCCAGCATTGAGATGCTTCTACCACCACTGGATACACAAGACTCTGTACCCAGTGGCCTGTGATTGTCCTGGTGTCACTGCATGTGCTTTGTGAGTCTGAAGAGGACTTATAGATTGGTAATGGACATATGGTCTAATATCAAACTTCTGACCTTGGACTGGACTGGTCTGGCATGTTTTTTCAATGTTCAATTGCTCTTGTATATAAACCTCTTTCTTATACACATATGAGTGTTTATGAATTTGTTTCTCTAGTCTACCCAGACTAACACAGACGTGATGGCAGTGGTTTTTCTTTGGAACTGTAAAAAATCCATCCTGAAGGCTCTTTGTCCTTGGTTCTCACTAGCAAGCGCCAAGTCTGCTTTGCTTTCAGCAAACAGTTGTCACTTGCATATCACAGGTTCATGAACCCTTCTTTAATGCTGATACCACACTTTCTTCAGTTAGTGAAACTTCTCAGAGTATTTGTGCAATATATGGATGGAATAAAGATGGTGAGAAGACATAACCTGGACTCGCACCTTGTCTGATGTTAAACCATGCAGCATCTCCTTGTTTGTTTGTTTTCTTTTCAAATGGCTGCCTCTTTGCTTATCTACCAGTTATACATGAGCACAGCTCAGTTGGAATTCCTATTCTTTGAAGACTCTCAATTTTCATATATTTATACTTTCTGCATTCCGTGTTCTGATGATGAGTCTTTTTGAGCGGTGATTTCTTCTTCTGAGTTGTACCCTATCAGCAAATGAAGGTCCTGAAAGTGTCCATCCTCCCATGCCATTAAGGTCACCTTTACTTTAAAGAGGTCTCTTTCCCCTACCACACGTGAAGTCCCTTTAGACCTCAACAGCCCATCTTCTGCGACAACATCAGATAATATATTCCACTGCTGTATATAAGGTTTTCAGTGGCTATTTTTCAGAAGGATCGCACTTGTTGTATCTTCTTACTGCGGCTTAGTTTGGAAGCCACACTGTGAAACCTGTCCACCATGGGTCATCCTGCTGGTATTTGAAATGCCGGAGGCATAGCTTTTAGCATCACAGCCACAAACATGCCACCCCCCTAGGACATACTGGCACAAGGACAGCAGCAGTGTCTGTTTTACTTGAGTTCACATGTCTTTGCTAGAGCAGGTCTAGGTAGCCTGCCTCCCTGGCCCTCCACCTTGCTGGAAGTGCGTCCTCCCCTCTTCTGTTGCATAGTCCAACATTTTACTTAAATTGCCTTTCGAGATTGAAAATGGAGGCTTCCTTTTTTTTTTAACGTCACATGAAAGATGGTCTCCCGTTTTGGTTTTATCACTCAGGTCTTCGCACATTTCATGGTAATACGTTGTCTTCTCAAACGATGCCTGAAATACTCTCCTCAGCTCTTTCATTTCATCATTGGTTCCTTTTATCTCACGTATTCTATATTCCAGAGCAAATTTTAGGGTCTCTTCTGTCATCCGTTTTAGTCTTTTTTTTTTTTTTTGCCTTTTAATGACTCGTACTTTTTTCATACACGCCCTAGGGGTAGAGTCACATGTTGAACAGTGATTCATCAGGCCAGCAGTTTGAAATCAGCAGCTGCTCCGAGGGACAAAGATGAGGTTTTACTATCCCCATACAGAGCTCATCTCACAAACCCGCAGGGGCAGCATACCTGTCTTCCAGTGTTGCCATGAGTCAGAATCGAGTCAGTTGCAGTGGACTTACATTTTTCATACATGATATTCTTCACTTCATCCTACAATTCATCTGATCTTTCGTTGGTAGAATTCACGTGTCAAATATGTTCCTGTTATGGTCTCTAAATCCACATCTGTTATATTCAAGGCCATACTTTGATTTACATGAACTTTACAGACTTTTCTCCCATTCCCCTAAAACTTGCATACGATCCGCTTGACTGCCTGTTTTGTGATTGGCCCCTTGCCTTGTTTTGACTGATGATATGTATTCCAGTCAGCTGTTCTTGTCAATGTCGTCTATGACACGTGTTAGCGGTTCTCAACCTGTGGGCTATGACCCCCTTTGGGGGCTGAACAACCCTTTCACAGGGGTCATCCAATTCATAAGCGTAGCAAAGTTACAGCAGTGAAGTAGCAACAAAAATAATCTTATGGTTGGGTGGGGCGGCTTCTCCTCAACATGAGGAATTGTATGAAAGGGTCGTGGCATTGGGAAGGTTGAGAACCACTGAATTATGAATGGACCCCAGGGTCTCCTTATAGTGGGTTTCCAGTACTTCAGTGGCTAGGGTGGGAATGCTAGGATACATTGCCAGCTGCTAATCCATGTGTTCTCGGTGGATTACCCTGGGATTTCTAGAGAAGAAAACCAGTGGTGTGTTTGTATGTGTATACATGAAATAAACTTTTCTCCAGAACGCGCACCCAGTTGTTGAAGTGGTTAAGTTCAGTGTGGACATACAAGTCTGTATGTTGTATATTAAACTAGAGGCTTTTCTTGACTCCAATAATTGCCAGGGATGATGACTGAGGAAGCAGGAAGATTCCAGCTGGTGGATGCTGAAACGAATGAACCCAAGACCCTCAGGTCAGATTCCAGGTTCTAATGACTCCTAGGATCGGCAGGCAACATGACAGGCCATTGACTCACATCCACAGAAGCAGAGGTCTGTGGGCCAGATGCCGGATCCAGACCAGCAAGGAATGAGGAATGCCTCTATTGCCTTGACTTATGTCTGCAATGTAGACTGCAGCTCCAGGAAAACATCTCAGGGCTATGAGGTCCCACTTTTCCAGAATCTTCCCACGCTGCTGAGCTGCTCACAGCAGATCCCTTCCTGCAGCTGTTTACATTTTGCTCGGCCATGTCATGGGAGTGGCCTCCTCCTTAGAATCTTGGCCCAGCCAGATTCAACCAAACCTATCTACCACACTGTTCTCAAGAAGGGTCATTTGTGACCGTTCCTCCTGGCTACAACAGAGGGTGCCAGATTTTGTGGGTCCTCGGCATTCTTCAGGTCTCAGTAATTTAAAAAAATTATTGTATTGGGGGCTCTTACAGCTCTTATGTGTCCAGCACATTTGTACATTTGTTGCCATGATCATTTTTAAAACATTTTCTTTATACTTGAGCCCTTGGTATCAGCTTCTCATTTTTCCCAACCTTGTCTCAGCTATTTTTTTAATCAAAAGAAATATCTAAGCTTACCATTCATTAAGTAGTTATATCCACACAAATTACAAAAAATTTTGACCAAAAATCCACTTTAAAGAACCAGAGGAATATTGTGTGTTTCATCAATGCTTTACTGCTCCCTGGTGACTCATCCCTTCCCTGTAAGCCCTCTGTGGGGAGATTGTTCCATTGTCTTCAGGTGGGCTTTGGATCTCCCCCCACTACCAGGACTCCAGTGCTGCTTTCCAGCTCAGACTTGACTGGAACATGTACACAGGTATAGAAAGGGATGGGAGCTTACGACACACAGACTTAATGATTAGGAATAGTGATGCCAGAAGGGTAGGGGGAAGTGGGGGAGAGAAAGGGGAACCAATCACAGTGATCGACGCATAGCCATATAGCAGAAAATATGGGGGAAGAACAGCAGAAAGTATGGGGGAAGGGAGACAGCAGCAGTCCGTGTGAAAGATGAAAATAATAATAATGTACAACTTACCAGGTTGGTTATGAGGTTGGGGTGGAGAGAGCTGATACCAAGGGCTCAATAGAAAGTAAATGCCTACAAGAGAATGAGGATATCATATGTACAAACATTGCCTGATTCAGTTGATGTTTGGATTGTGATAAGAGTTGTACCAGCCCCCAATAAAATATTTTAAAATAAAAAATTTAAGATAAAATAGCACATTTTAATAGAAAAAAATCCACCCAAATTGAAAGGAAAAGACTTTCTATTCCATTCATACCAGAGATGCTTACTCCCGGAATGTATACACCTGTACAACTTCTCATACTGTGGAAACCACTTGGAAACTACCATACTAATTTTCTATAGCATATTGATTTTTGTTTAGCACTTACGTATTTTTTTATTGCAGTCACTGTCCCAAACCCAGATTTTCAAAAATAAGAGATCATGAAAGGAATGTTGCATAATCTACTTTTGAAATCCAGCTACCTTAAGCTAGTATTGTAGTTCATGCAGGGTTGATAGATCTCCTTGTGTTTCCCTGGAAATTTTCAAATATTTATTTATTTATTTATTTTGGGCATCACTGCCCTCAGGTGGTGGGAGTAGGAGGCCCAGCCTTTGCTCCATGGAGCTGGAATCGAACCTCCATCCCAGTGGGCCGCCGTCCCACGCACAACCACTACGCCACCGGGGCTCAGCCCGAAATTTTCAAATATTTCTTGCTTCTTTGGTAAATTTGCTGTGGCTCTTTGGGGCATCATGGCCTATGATTTGGGAACTACAGGGCAATTGGACGACATCTCTGCCTTTGAGGAGAATAAGTTGGGAGTGCTAGCAAGTTGACAAACAGAAAATCACTGACTGAGGGGGTTCCTGAACAGGCACCTGCTTCTCGTTCCATGAGTTAAGGGATCTCTGGGGCATGGCCTTCACTACCCCCCGTAGGCCCTCTGCCAGGCCCACCCATGGACAGTCCCATTGCCAAGTGTTTGCATATCGTCTTTGCATCCTACATTGGCTTATAGGCTTTCCTTTCTCTCTTCCCCCTCTCAGTACTTTCTGCATCAGTTTCCAAATAAACTGTTCATGGCTAATCTTTGTCTTGGGGTCTGCTTCTGAGTAACCCCATCAGCCTTCGTCCTGACTGGGATAATCGGGGAGGCCAGAGTTGAATCCAGTGCTGGAGATCAGGCACCAGTCCCCCGCCTGGGTATATTCCTGTCTCCCTCTTCCCCAAGTGCCTCCCATGAGCTTGCTGCCTTCTCTGACCTCCCCCTTGTTCCGTTACCATCTTCTTGCCATCCTTCTCAGGCTATCTTAATCAGTTCCTTGATATTTCCCATCTTCTTTAAATGCTGAGAGGCCAGTGAGTCTTTAGATATGCAAATACGCTTCCCGAAGAGTGAAACATTTGACACCTGGAATATGATGGGATTGTTTAATTTTTAATTCCTGGCAGATGTATGCAAAAGAGGAACGGAAGGTATTGAAACGACAGGTAGGTTCTCCTCCCACTTTGCCCAAAAGCAAGGCAGCCTAAGGGATCAAGAATGCGACCTCTCAAGACGGAGAAAAGTTTTGGAATTGGTTGGGTGCCAGCTGGGGGAGCGGAAGTGCAATTTGCTCAGCCCTTGACTCTTCAAGTCTTACCTATGTTGGACATTAAAAGGCGATGGAGGAAGTTAGCATTGACGGAACATCTTTACTGGGCTGCGTCTAGCACCTGGAGAACTCCTTCTGCGCGCTTTCGCTGCAATGTCAGCACCGGATCTACTAATGACGGGGGGACCCAGGGTGAGAGGGAAACTTTGGACTCCTTTGACACCGGGTAGCTGGCGACCCACTGGGACCTTGCTGCCAGGAAGAAATACCACTGGATAATGCGTGTTTGTGCCACCCCAACGGTTTCCTGTGCTTCATTGGATTAAGGCGGGATTATGCCATTTTCTGTTCCCCCCCTTAGGGGCTCAGTGACTCTCCACCCCATTTCCCCCACCCTCCTCCAAACTAGGCGGGGGAGGTGAGCTGGGCTTGTGGTTATTTGACCCATTGCCATGGATGAGTTCCAACTCATGCTGACCCCGTGAGGTGAACTGTGCTCTGTGGGATTTTCTCTGGCTGTCTCCCTCCCCTTCCCCCTCACCCCCC
>PVJH01021282.1:0-38936 GCA_004026705.1 Nesogale talazaci
GGGGGGCTCTGATGGCTCCTATAACAATCCATCCAATAATTGTATCCAGCATATTTGTACAATTCACTGTCTTCTTATGAAAGCATCCGATTGGGTTTAAATCCTACAGTCTTTAGTCTGTGGTTTCTTTCTCTCTTGCTCCAGAGGAACAGAAATCAATAGTTGTGACTTCAATGGATTGTCACAAGATTCAAAGACCCTAGACTGCACTTGACCTACTAGGATACAGAACTTAAACTTTATGCAGAACCTAAGCTTTATATCTTGTCTCAATCGTCTTTTGAAACGAAGGTCCTAACCCTTCAAACCCAGTGAGGAAATTGGTTATATCTAGCAAGTTATCTGTGACTGTCCCTCCTATGCATGTGAATATACATCTGCAGCCCACACAAACATATCTATGTCTACATATATGTATATTGATGGATGCACACATTTGCATTGCATATAGGAGGGACTTTGAAAAGTTTGTGGAGAAAGTCTACTATCCTTTCATTTCATTTCACCACAAATATTTTAAAAACCCCTCACCTATCAACGTCTTCAATTATTTTCTGGTCTCTGGGTAGTTCTGTTTGTGACCAACGGCACTGCAGAAGAAAGGCCTGGCTGCCTGCTGCTTCCAGACCATTGAAAGTCAAGCAAGCCCTTTGGAGCAGTTCTCTTCAACAGAGGGGGCGCCATGACTCAGACTCCCGGAGGGCGTCTGGCTGGGTTTTGGTTTTCACTCTTGGCTAACGTCATTGAAGTATGATGTACATGCTGTAAGCTGCCCCACTGCACTCTGCTTGGAGTTAAAGGCCCAGGTGCTTTAGGCCGGCCCACTGCTGAAAGCTTATCTTAGGCTAGCCTAGGTACTTCCAGACACGGCTTCCAGTGCTGCCCCCACAACACACTGTGATGCTACTGTGATGGAGGGTACTGGTAGTTGAAAACCTAACGATGCCCCAGGGACCCCAGCAGTGATGGAAATCACCAATTACAGATGTTTCCTAGGCTCTGGTGCCTCTGGTCTGTTGGCACCTGTCCCCAGCCACCAGAGAGCAGTGGCCTACCCAACCTCTGCTCTCCCTTGAGATCTGTCTTTCAGAGTCTAGCATGCTAGCTCTTGAAGTGACTCCCAGAAATTTCTTTACCTTTCTGATATTTTGACTGTAAAAAAAAAAAAAAAAAAAGGATGAGCCCCGGTGGTGTAGTGGTTGAGTGCGGGACTGCGGTCCATTGGCTTGGCGGTTCAAATTCAGCAGCAGCTCCCCAGGAGCAAGGCTGGGCCTCCCACTCCCACCAGAAGACAGTGATGCCCTCCAAAATAAAAAATAGGGCGGGACTGAGCCCCGGTGGCTTAGTGGTTGTGCGCGGGACTGTGGCCCACTGGGTTGGAGGTTCAAATCCAGCAGCAAGGCTAGTCCTCCTACTCCCACCACCAGAGGGCAATGATGCCTCAAAAACCAAAAACAAACAAACAAACAAAAATAGTGCATCTTACATTCCTGCCCGGTACAGACATACATGCACAGGCATGCCTACGTATGTTTATGTTACAAGAAAATTCACAAAATGCCACTCATCCCGACTGTCGCAAGGGTTCTCAACCGGTGGGTCATGACCCCTTTGGGGAGCAAACGATCCTTTCACAGGGATCATCCGATTCACAACAATAGCAAAATGACAGTTATGAAATAGCATTGAAAATAGTTTGATGGTTGGGGGTCGCATGGAGAACTGTATGCAAGGGTCTCAGCAAGAGGATGGTTGAGGACCACTGGTTTACTGTGGAGGGGAATTGACTGGAGGGCAGTGGGCGTGGTTTTTCAGTTCCGTGTAAGACACTGGGATGGTTTACATTCATTTTCTTTTGTCCAGCTCCCAAAGGGAATTCACGGCTCACCAATACAGTCAAACCCACTAGAAATCTTGTTGCTACCGAGTCATTCCCAAAGCCCGACAGCCCCGTGTGTTCCATCATAGGACTACGTTTCATAGGGTTTCCTTAGCAGTCATCTTCATGGGCGCTGAGCCAGATCTTTCCTCTGGGAGCCAGTGGGTCAGTTAGCAGCTGATAACAAATGCTTGTGTCATCCAGGTTCCCATGACCAGCCGCGTCCTAGCCCGCACCAAGTCATCTTCAGCAGGGTGTTCTCGATAAGCCTCTCACGTCCAGCGTCTCAGCTGCTGACAGGGAGAGGGATAGAATCATGCACAGGAGTCCATGCAGATGTCTGTGACCTGAGGGCACAGCGGGGGCCCTGCGGGGTGCAAAGGAGGGTCCTTGGTCTTATTGCCTTGGCTGAGCCAGATCTGTCGGCCCAGGACGCAGGGCATGACCAGAGATGCAGAAGGAGGCTGTCCTCATGAAGTCATCTTTGTTCTGTAGGCGGTCTCCCCGAGGACGTTCACCATCGACTACGACCAGGACTGCTTCCTCAAGGATGGCCAGCGGTTTCGCTACATCTCGGGGAGCATTCACTACCACCGCATACCCCGCTTCTACTGGAAAGACCGGCTGCTGAAGATGAAGATGGCTGGACTGAACGCCATCCAGATGTAAGTCCAAGGGCATTGGTTGTCCCCAGGCCTGGGCACTCCCTGCTGGGAGGAAGCACATTCCTCAGGGAGCAGCTATTTCACAGCCCAGATGTAAGAAAGAGTGCCGCAAGGTTTTTCATGAGTTTGACTGGTCCCTCTTCAGGCAATGAATGACTCCTTCCAATCTAGAACTTTGTTCCCCAGAAATCCTAAAAGGTCACCTGCTTCAAAAGGCAAAGGGGAGGACCAGTGAGTGAGCACTGACTCCATGCAGGGCAGGAAGCGCTGAGGTTGGCATTATTGTGGTGCTCATTGCCTGGTGGGAGTGCTGTGGTCCCCAGAGCCTACTTTGGTCAGAAGCACAGCCAGGACTGAAACTTGAAAATGTTTGTAGGGAGCATGTACGCTGATAAGGCAGACTCTTGAAATCCAGTTTTATGCTCTTGGCTCTGCTGGGGGAATGCTACCTCCCCAGGCTATTGAATTACCCCAGTGGTTATCTTTGTCCTCGCCTCTCTTTGCCTTGGCTCTGTGGCAAGGTGACTATAGCCGGCCATCTTTTGTTTGTGCAGCGTCCATGTACACTGCACGACTGTGTCAGTCTGGGTGGACTAGAGAAACAAATTCATGGACGCTCCAAATGTGTATAAGAAAGAGCTTTATATGCGAGAGCTGTCGAATGCTGAGAAAACATCCCAGTCCAGACCAAGTCCGTGAGTCCGATAGTAGCCCATATGTCCGATACCAATCTATAAAGTCCTCTTCAGACCTACAAAACACATGCAATGATGCCGAATGCAGGGTGATCCCAGGCCAGGGGGTGGAGGGTCTTGTGGATCCAGTGGCCGTGTAAGCGTCTCAGTGCTGGCCTGGGTTTCCACATGGCTTCTCAGCTGTGAGTCTCCGGCTGCCATCAGCCTGTCCCCATGTGTCTTGCGATGTCTCCCAGGGCGTGAGCTTAGAGAAGGTCTCCCCCCTCCCAAGGAGGAAATACCAGAGTTCCCAGAATCCTCAGGTGAAGGCCATGCCCTCACAGAGACCTCTTTGGCTATATTCTGATTGACAGGATAGATTCAAACCCTACACTCTTTTTTTTTAAGTCATTCTATTGAGGGCTCTTACAGCTCTTATAACATTTCATACATCACTTGTATCAAGCATATTTGTGCATACATTGCCATCATTTCCAAAACATTTTTACTTGAGCCCTCACTGTAAGCTTTTATAAAAAATCATTTTATTGGTGACTCATACAATTCCTATCACAATCAATATGTACAGTATATATTGTATGCAGACCACATTTGCACATTAGTTGCCATCACCATTCTCTAAACAGCCTCCATCTCCCTAGGCCTCCCCCCCACCCCCCACTGCTCCTACACTCTTAGTCCTCAAGTTGACACCAGATTGTGTAACTACCACATCGATTAGGAATATAAATGGGGTGAAAATCCAGAGGCAGCTTCCTGGGACAGATAGTTAGGGAGACTCCCACACATTATTCAGGCAGTATGGCCACTGCCACAAAAGCCACTTGAACTGACCTGTCCGAACTTAGAGTACTGAGTTCTGGGGACCAGGATGGTAAGCTCCAGGGAAACTTGAAGTTACAGTGTTGTGGGAAAAAGTTACCTACTTAGAGACTCTTCATTTCATTTCTAAGCTCGTATCCCATCCTCTGGCAGGAAGGTTTTGTTCTTTTGCTTCTTGCCCTGCTATTTTCCTGGTAAAATCATGCATCAGGCAGGCATTAGGATTGGAGGTTTTTCTAATTATATATTTTTTCTAGTTATATTTTTAAAGTTCTCCCTCCCCTAATAAGTATACTTTTGTTTGTTTGTTTGTTTTGCCATCATTGCCCTCTGGTGGTCATGGGAGCTACCCAGCACTGCTCCTGAGAGCCGCTGCTGGATTTGAACCACAAAGCCCGCAGGCCGCAGTCCCGCACTCAACCGCTTACGCCACCGGGGCTCAGCCCATAAATATACTTCTTATCTTCTATTTCAACATAGATGTGTTTATTTCTGTAAAGCAACATACCTAAAGAAACCCATTGCATACACACCCATGATCTCATGTGAGCATGCTTACTTATACATAACACAACTATGTGTGCTTATGTTGGTTTAATGAGTTCCGGTGGCGTAGTGCTTATGCTTTGGGCTTCTAAGCACAGGGTGCCAAGTTTGAAACCACCTGTCGTTCCTAGGGAGAAAGATGGGGCTTTCTACTCCCATAAAGAGTTATATTCTTAGAAACCCACAGGGAAACCTACAGGGCTGCATGTGTTGGCGACAACGTGTAACAAAAGAAAACTTGTATTTCTGAGCACAGTTCCATTCACAGGTATAAGGGGTAGGTCCTCAATGTTATCTGTTAGGCAGGGGCCAAGTTAACCCTTTAAAACTTATTTCACAAAATAACTAGCTTGATAGGTAAGCTGATCTTAAGAACACTGGTAGAACGATCCTGGGACCTGGACTTGGGACACTTGAATTCCAGGGTATGGTAACAATCCCTTTTAGAAGAATTGATTCCAGACAAGACCCAGAGAGTTGGGGATTGATGATGCCCCACATGTTCCACTTTTCCATGATGCTACTCAGCTCCGTTCCCCTCTGTTATCCTACTCCTCCCATGAGGACGTCCCCTCACATTTCTGGGCTCGGTTCATTGCTGCAATGTCCCACAGACACTGAGGGGAGTTTGAGAAAATGTCTCACACGGTGCCGTTCAGCCCCAAACCCGAGGATGGTACGGAAATGAGCCAAACTCGGGGTACAGAAGAGACACTCCACTTCTGGAGCCCCGCTTCCATGAGGACTCGTTTCATACGGAGCAGGATGGAGGGAAGCCTGTTCACAATGATTCACAGGGAAACTCAAGCCGTATCTTCCCCCACCTCCTGACCAGACCCAGGCAGGGAAAGGTCGTTTGGCGGGAGTTACATGGGGTAACCATGGTGCAACCAAATTAACATATAGCCTTTCTCCTTTTTAGTGATACCCACGTATAATAATAATCTATTCTCCCCCCCCAGATTGTACCTCATTTATGCACATATGATGTGGGTCCTCTGGCAGGATGCTTCCACTAGGTGTGCCAAAAACAACCAAACCAAAAACCAAGCTCACCGGCATCCAGTTGTTGCCAATGCAGAGTCCTTCCAACCTTCATCAGCCAGGCTTGACTCAAGACACAGCTTTTCTTCTCTCGGCAGTAGCATATCACTCCTTGCATCCGTTACCAGGAACAGTAATCAAGATCATCCCTAAGCAAAGAGGGGGCCTCGAATCACAGGTTATGTACCGAGGTCAGCTCTTCATCTCATTCTATTCCTGTTCCTGAGCAGATGACCAAACCAGACTCACTGCCATTCCAGTCTATTCCGCCTCTTCCTTCGTGATCTCAAGACAGAACTGCCCCTGAAGGTTTCCTAGACTGAAAATCTCCGTGAGAGTAGAAAGCCTCATATTTCTCCCTCTGAGCTGCAGGTGTTTTTGAAGTCCAGACCTCGCGGTTCGCAGCCCAGTGCCACCAGGCCGCGTGAGCAAATACCGTCCTCCAAAATGGCACTGCAGCCACAGGGGAGTGACGGCAGCGTGACAAGTAGAACCCCGGACCTCGACACTCATCCGTCCTCGAAGGAGCTTCGAGATGCGATGCCGTCCAGTTCCAAACCAATTTTTCCAAAAAAATAGACCTGGAAACGGACTCATCTGTTCTCGACCACCAAGTTTTTGCCCTCATCTTGACTTTTTTCCTTTTGACTTATTTATTTTTTTATTAAGTAGTTTTATCGCTTATCACCATCCACACATGTATATGTCGTGCCAAGCACCTTCGCATGCCTGCTGCCCTCATTCTCAAACCCTTCGCTTTTCCACCTGAGCCCTTGACATCAGCTTTTCTAATCTTGCCTTCCTATAGAAAATATTGCACAGAAATTTCAAAGTAAATAAGTTCAAAGTTCAAGAGTATCATTTAAATAAGAAACAATCGCATTCCAAAAGCTTTTTGTTTTTTTTTAAACAACTCTTACCTTGAGGTTGATGAGGATCTGAATCTGTGGACAGGGGTGCGGAGAGGATGGATGGAGAGAGAGTCGTTGTATGGAAGGAGACTCCCCATCCATAAAATCAACTAACTGGTAGCTGCTTTTCAGGACTTTTTCCCTCTTCTTTGCCTCTTTCATGAGGACCTGGCTGACTTTCTCTTTAAAAAAAAAAGTCTGCGGTTGGCATTTTCTTAACTGATTTCTAAAGAGTGGATCTCAGCAAATTAGACTGCCACACTGAATCAGTCACAGGAATGCTTCTTTCATGCTTTCCGGTAATCTCTCCTATCAGTTCAATTGTGGTTCGTACCATTTTCCTTTTCTGCTTGTCTGCAATGGCTTTCTTAGGACCTTTTTTTTTTTTAAATCTCAACACGGTACAAAAGGCCACCCAAACTAAGAAAATGATAGCGAAATGCTTGGAACACGGCTGCAAAAGGTTTTGCACATTAACAACGCCAACTAGGGCCCCGTGACCAAAACCCAAACTGTTTTCTTTACAAAAATCACATGTGTTGGGTTGGAGTCCAAGCTGTGTTCAAGTTCCGACGCAGAATTTTCTCAGCTTTTCGAGTCAAAATATGATGATGTCGAGTCCTGCTGCGGTCAAGTACCGGGTTCTGTAAAACATGTACCATAAAGGATTAGGGCTGGAAGGGTCACGTTCACTGATGACTTACAGAGATCCAACTAAGACACAGGGAATTTTGAAGAAACAGGTTCAACTAGAGGTGTTCTAAAGAAGATTTGTTTTAGAGACCAAACTAGTTAAGGTCCTAACAGGCAGTGGGACCATTTTTGTTGCTGTTTTATTTTGTTTTGCAAATTGGTTTATTTATTTATTTATTTTTAAATCATTTTATTGGGGGCCCATACAACCCCCATCACAATCCACACATCCATCTGTTGTATGCAAATCACGTTTGTACACTTGTGGCCATCATCGTTCTCAAAACATTTTCTTTCCACTTAAGCCCCTGTTATCAGCTCCTCATATTTCCCCTCCCACCTCCCCAATGAACTCTCCATAACTTATAAAGTATCATTATTTTGTCATATCCTACCCTGTCCAACGTCTCCCTTCACCTGCAGCATATTTTATTAGTGTAGAACAGCAGGTCATTGAATAGGGATTTCTCCCAGCCCTGAAAATATTTACAATATGACCGCTAAATGGTATATTCATTATCCACACTGGACCCCACAGTGTCTGTAAGAATCAGAACCTTTGACTGAGCCCTGGTGGTGTAGTGGTTGAGTGCGGGACTGCGGCCCATGGGCTCGGTGGTTCAAATCCAGCAGCAGCTCTCCAGGAGCAAGGCTGGATAGCTCCCACGACCACTAGAGGGCGGTGATGCCCCCCAAAAAGAATCAGAACCTTTTTGAGATTGTCTTCTCTAGGACAATAACTGTGCATCTCTTAGCAGGCAAAACCCTGCACGCTTATCTGTATCCTCACAGAATCTTCTCCCTCACCAAGAGTCCATCCTCTGTCAGCAAGATCATATCCCCCCGAGAATGCCAGCAGCCCCACTCGGCGTCTCAGAGCATGATCCATTAGGGCACTAGAAGGAAATATTTCCTGACCCATTGCCAAGTTTGGGATCATTTTAATTTACAGCGTCCTTTTCCTCTTTCAGTTCCCTCTCCCTGTAAGTGCATTAGCCATCCTTTCAAGAAGGTCTTCTCGTCTGTTTTCCCTTCTTTCCTCTGCCAAGTATTCCAGGATGGGGGTGGGGGGCGTGTGTCTTCGCAGGTACGTGCCCTGGAACTTTCACGAGCCCCTGCCAGGACAATACCAGTTTTCTGATGACCGGGATGTGGAGCACTTCATTAAGCTGGCTCAAGAGCTGGAACTGCTGGTTATCCTGAGACCCGGACCCTACATCTGTGCCGAGTGGGATATGGTGAGTGCCCGAGAGTGGGTTTGGCTGCGTGCCGGGTAGGCTGGCAGGAGATCCGGGAAGAAGTGAGTGCAAGCAGTTTAGCAGAAGATCTTGATGCCTGATAACCTGCAGCCGATGACTGTATCTTTGGGAAAGACCTGAGAGTTACTGAAGCTCCTAACAGGCAGATGGTGGTGACGATGATGAGTCAATGACCCCAGCTCGCGGTGACGCTCTATATAGCGTACAAAAACGTTGCCCGGTCCTGTGCCATCTTCGTGGTGGTTGGCTGTGGCCTGATTGAGCCCATTTTAAGGTGTCTTCCACCCCAGAAGTCTAGTCTTCCACAGGAGCCCCTCCAACTGGACAAAGTGACCGGCCTCAGGGCATGGGCTTCCCCGGTGGTCCAACTCTCGCCATCGCTCAATGTCCTCGGCTATAAAACAGAGCCACTGGTGTCTCCTCTGCCAATGTCAAAGAGTCATTGTGAAATGAAGTGAAATAAGTCTATGTGAAAGATCAGTGGGGTGGGGTTAGGGTAAAAAAATTAAAAATTTTTAATATAATGTCAGGGTAGCTAACATTACATCGATGTGGACCGATGTCATCTTTACGCTAATGATAGCTTGCAGGTTCCTTGAAAATTATACATCAGAAAATCTGGCTCAACTACCCCCTTACCATGAAGCTTTTTTTTCCTTTTTTATCTCATTTTAATAGTCATTTTTCTCTCCCTTAAGAAACAGACCTTGAAATGAAATAGACCTTAAAGTGACTTCCTTTTGAGTGTTTGTTTGTTTTTTCCTGTCCAGGGGGGATTACCTGCTTGGCTATTAGAGAAAGAATCCATTGTTCTTCGTTCATCTGACCCAGGTGAGTTGTTACCAAAGTCCTGGGAGAATGTAGGAAAACCCAGACAACTGATATCAAAGGGGCCAGGGCTCTCGAAGGTCAGCCGACGACACATGGCGCTCAGTGAACGTCAACGTCAGGCACCCTCCGTCGGGTGTGCTAGACAGGGGCTGAGTAGGAAAGGAGGTTCTCAAGAACTCTTGGGCCAGATCCTGCTGATATATCACTGTCAGCGTGGCATGGAGCCCTGTGTGCAGTTCACCTCCTGACGTACCTGCTTTCCATTCTATGCTTTCAGTCATAACACCACGCTCATCAAAATGACCCACTGTGCCCCACCGCATTGCTCTGCTGCTCCAGGGGCTTCGAGGTCTCTGTTTATTTTTATTTTTTGTTTTATTTTATTTGGGGGGGTATCACTGCCCTCTGGTGGTCATGGGAGCTACCCCGCCTTGCTCCTGGAGAGCTGCTGCTGAATTTGAACCGCCAAGCCAGTGGGCCGCAGTCCCGCACTCAACCTCTACGCCACCAGGGTTCAGCCCGGTTTATTTATTTATTTATTTATTGATTGATTGATTGATTGATTGAGAGGCATCACTGCTCTCCGGTGGTGGGAGTAGGAGGCCCAGCCCCACTGCTGGAATTGAACCTCCGTCCCAGTGGGCCGCAGTCCTGCGCACAACCACTACGCCACCAGGGCTCAGCCCCTCTGTTTATTTTTATAGTGTGATATGAGAACGGCAGTTATTTGTTTGCTGTGTGTGTGTGTGTGTCTGTGTCTGTGTGTGTCTGTGTGATCACTGCCCTGGTGGGAGTAGGAAGAAGAACGGTAGTTATTTCTGTCTTGTCTTGCCTAAGTCACCCGAGATGATTTCGCTGGCAACCCTGACCAATCAGAAGGGCCCTCGCTGCACTTCTGTCTTTAGGAGGCTTCTGTGAATCTTGCTGTGGACGGTCTCGGTGGAGGTGGTGGCTGGGGTGGAGATGATTTATCGTAACTCCAGCAATGTTTACACAGTATTATACAGTATTACACAGTATTCCACGCTGTGTGCATCTCACTCCTCATCGATTGCCCGGTTTTGCCCTTTCGTGTTGCTCTTGGGTTTTGGGGGAGGTAGGGTTGCCCCCATTCCTTGCAGCAGCTTCATAGATGTGTACTTTTATTATTCTCATCAAGATCTAGTATATGTCTAAATATATGTGTCTTTCTAGAATTTATATACATTTTAAAACCCTACAATTATTGAAAGATGGAAACACCAACTTGCTGCTCTTTTACTCCTCCGACAAATGCTTATGGGTGTTTCCTGTGCCCCGGGCTTTGTGTCCAAGCAGCCAGGGCAGAGACCTGGCAGACTCTGTCCACTGAGGAGTTTAGTTGTGGGGACAACTACCTTGCTCTGATCTGTCTTTCTTTGGGTGGGGTTGCCCCCTGGAGAAGGGAGTCATTGAATCTGAGCACATCCCCATCTGCACTGCCAGCCCCTGTGCAGGGAGACTTCATTGGTTGTAACGCTGTCCCACCTGTCTTGTTCCCAGACTACCTCGCAGCGGTGGACAAGTGGCTGGGCGTCCTTCTGCCCAAGATGAAGCCTCTCCTCTATCAGAATGGGGGACCGATCATAACAGTGCAGGTAACCAGGGGCAGCGGGAAGAAGGTTTCGTCCTCCAAAAATACTCTGTGGATGAGCCTCAAAAGCCTTTTTCATCGAGAAGCGACGGTAGAGAGGGTGGTTTTATTTTAACTGCCACGTGGAGAAGCAGTGGCAGTTTTGAGTGCCTGCTCTGTACCCGGCCCTGTGCCGAGTGTCTGCAATTCTTTTCACTCTTTGGACAACCCTCTCCTGTGAGCTAAAGAAGTTCTGAGAGAGCAAGTGACTTGGCCTAGTTTGTCGGGCTGGTAGAATGATGGTTGAACCCTCTTTAGGCCCACTCGTTCCATAATCTCTCTTCCTCCTGCCCTATTGGCTGTGGTTGCAGGGTCGCTGCGCTGGAAGGCCTGGTTAACACTGGCGTAGAAAGGGATTCGGTGAAGGAGGGTGGTGAAGGAGGGTCATAGCCCCTGTTTTGTTTCCAGTCCTGCCCTGCCCCCACTCTCCTTCCTCGCGCATGTGTTCTTTGCCCAGCAAAGGACAGGTGTCCTGTGGGTCCCGTATGAAAAGCGAGGCTCCCCTACCTTCAGAGATTTGGGGTGGTGCTTTCATTATTCCGCTGAGCAGACTCCAGGTAGAGCCACGATTATGGGATCTTGACACAGGATGCGTTCATTGACAAGAACCCGCACCCACACCCTTTGCGGCCCAGCTGATGCTGCCTCATGCTGACACCTAGTGTTGCAAGAGGGGAACTGCCCCGTAAAGCTTCCTCCACGGTCCTCTGCACAGAAGCCGCTCACCAGCTATTGCTTCCAGGGCACCGCGGGGTGAGTCCAAGCGACCAACTTTGTCAGCTACTAAGTGTTTGCTCGCCGTCCAGGGTCCTACCGAAAAGGTTGGCGTTACATACAACAGGCTGCATTCTGGTGCAGATTTCCCAGGTCACGAGCAAGACTGGGAACACGGGTGATGGGCATGTGACCCCTTCGCCCTTCAGACGTAGGTTCAACCCAGTCAGGCTGAGCTGACCAGCCGGTCGATTTCTGTGTCTGCTCCAGGAAAGAAGATGTCTCCATGCCTGGGGCCGAGTTTCTGCTCCCAGAGGGTGCGGCTCGGTGCTGCCCGTGTGGAGTCTGTGCGGTTACACATTAGGGAGTCACACGAAGATTTCAGGTTTAAGACTTGGATGTCCGTTTTGTTCCTTGGTCCGGGTCCCTTGTGCGACTGAAAAAGTCAGCAGTTTGACACCACCCTAGGAGAAAGAGGAGGCTCTCGGCTCCCTCGGAGATTGACGGCCTGGGAAACCCAGGGGGTCGTTCCACTCTGCCCTGCAGGCTTGCAATAAGTCAGAATCGACTTCATGGCAGTTTGTTTGTTGAGCCTTCTAAATAAGTATCTTGATAAATGTCAACAGGGCTTTATGAAGAATGTCTTGGTTGTTATAACTCATGCTTATAGAAGATAATCTGTTTCCTCTGAAACGCTGCACAAAAATGGGGTAGACAAGCTGAGCCCTGGTGACGTAGTGGTTGAGTGCAGGACTGTGGTCCACAGGGTTGACGGTTCAAATCCAGCGGCAGTTCTCCAGGAGCAAGGCTGGGCCTCCTACTCCCACCAGGGAAGTGATGCGGGGGAGGAAAAATGGGGTAGACGATCGTCTTGGTGTTACTCCCTATGACCATGTGGCCCAGTATGGTCCATGCCCCATGCCCCTCTACGATGTCACCTGTCAGGGTGCTTGTGCCTGTGGTTGCCAGGATGGACATACAGAAGGGGAGAAAGGTCCCCAAGATGATCAGTGTCACCCCCCTATGATGGCATTTATCATGGCATTTCAGTAACCAAATGGCAGCAGGCAAGGTATGAGGAGCATCTCTGGTTTCACACCCCCGAGAAAAGCCGAGCCAGTCTACAAGCCGGAAGTGCCTGCAGGAAGGGGCTTGTTCAGAGCTGCAGGGAGCCAGGCCAGGCCGCATCATCCTTCTGGCTCAGCTAGGGATGAAAACGGTTTTCTTCTCAAGAGGTTGGCCAACCCCGTGCTCCCAGGGTGAAACTTAGCATTTTGGAAGTTCACCACCAAAGTTCGCACCAGGACCACACCTACGCTAAGTAAAGCGACCACACCTGTTGATGATATCCAAGGTCAAAGATAAGTTGGTGTGGATAGACTACCTTCCACGCACAGTTTTATTTCGTCCAACGAATGGGGCGTATGCCCTGGTGTAATGGTTCTGCTGATGCTTTTCATTGGGGAAGATCAGCATACCTTAGGATCTATGGTGAGGCTTCTAAGGGACGTGCCAGATGGGCTAGTGATTCTAGAAAAGGGGTTTACATGTAACAGCCCCAGGGTCTCATCTGGTCCACAGCCTATATCTATAAATCGAGTTTTATTACACTCCTGTTCATTCACTGTTGCCCATAGCTACTTTTTTTCACAATAGTAGCCAACATTGAGTAGCGGTGACAAAGACTGTATGGCCTACCAGCCTAAAATATTTACTATCTGACCCGCTGCTGAAACCTTTACTGACCTACACTCTAGAAAAGCTGGGTTCCTCTGACTTTCCCTGTGATTTCCGTGTTTTCTTCCAACTGGAGACAATTGAGAGCTGGAGTACACTCCTGTTGCGCTTGAGGTTCGGTGCCATTGAGTCTCTTCCGACCCAGAGCGCCTTTAGGCCGTCCAACAGCACATCCTCACTATTGTTCCTGTGTTTGAGCTCCTTGTGGCAGCCACTGTGTGATCCAGCCCTTTGAGGGCCTTCCTCGATTTCACTCCCCCCCCTGCTTGGCCCAGTGTGTTAGTCCAGGTAGACTAGAGAAACAAATTCCAAGACAGTCATGTGTGTCTAAGAGAGAGTTAAACATCGAAGAGTAATTGTATAGTAAGAAGGCATCCCAGTTCAGTCCAGATCCAGTGTCCACGTCCGATATTGGCCCATATGTCCGATACGAGTCTATGCATTTCTCTTCGGATTCATGCTGCACACGCAGTGAATGCCGAATGCAGGAAGATCACAGGCTGTGGGTGGAACCTCTTGTGGATCCAGTGGCGGCGGAAGCATCTCCAACACTCTGGCTGCCGTCAGCGTGACTCCATGTGGCTGGTCATCGGGAGAGTGAAGCCAAGCGAGAGTTCCCAGAATCCTCATGAGAAGCCCACGCCCACAAGGAGGGATGGGGCTGTGACCTGATGGACAGACTAGACTCAAATCCCTTATCAAGTGGGCATGAAATTGTGAAACTGGCACACCACGCATGGCATCCTTCTCTAGGGACTGGTCTCTCCAGACACTGTGTCCAACGAGTGTAAGGCAGAGTCTCCCCAACCTTGCCTCGAAGGAGCACTCCGGCCGTGCTTCTTCCAAGGCAGATTGTTTGGTCCTTGTAGCGGTCCCTAGTGCTTCCGCTTTTCTTCATCAGCACCACAATTCGATGCATGGATTCTTCTCTGGCCTTCTTCCTTCGTTGTCCAACCTTGACATGCATAGGAGTCAACCGACAATACCATGGCTTGGGTCAGGCGCACCTTAGTGCTCAAGGTCACGTCATTGCTCTTCAGTGCTCTGTTTGTTTGTTTGTTTGTTTGTTTGGGGGGGCATCACTGCTCTCTGGTGGTGGGAGTAGGAGGCCCAGCCCCACTGCTGGAATGGAACCTCCGTCCCAGTGGGCCGCAGTCCCGCGCACAACCACGCCGCCGCCGGGGCTCCGCCCTCTTCGGCGCTCTTAAGAGGTCTCCTGCAGCAGATTTACCCAGCTTGACTTGTGCTTTGATCGCTTGACTGATGATTCCGGGAGCATTGACCGTGGATCCCAGAAAGACAAAATCCTTGATAATTTCAACTGTTCTCCCTTGATCACGATGTGACCTCTCAGTCCAGTGGTGAGGACTGGGGTCTTCTTTACCCTGAAGAGCCATCTATTTGGGAGGCTGCCCTCCTCAAACAAGCTGGTTCTGTTCAAAGCCCCGCCACGTATTGATTCCGCTCAGGCTCGTAGGAACACGGTGAGGGAGTGCTCTAGCTACCTACGGTTCCTATGACAATACCACAGGGGGCTGATTTGGAAAATGTGAAATGTGTTTTCTTGCCTTTCGAGACGCTGTGAGTCTAAATCAGGGTCCTGGTGTTCGCCTCATGTCCAGAGCCAGTCGGCCGTCCTCGGCGTTCTTGCGTTTGTGGAATCGACCCGGGGCCTTGTCTTCTGTCTGTATTTCTGCGTCTCGTCTGCTCGCTTTCTCCATCAGACGTGATTGATTTTAGAAGTCTCCCTCCTCGGCTGTGACCACATCCACATAACTAAGGAAGACGCTTTTTCCAATCGGGATCACATCTACAGCCGTGGGGTCCAGTTTGTTACAGACTTGGGGGTGACACCTTGTGATCCATGGCAGGCAGGCAGGACTTCTCTCACGGACAAGGCAGTGGTTCACATGGAGAGGCCCCTCGTCAGAACGGAGCACATCCAAGATGGAGAAGTGGACAGTTGACCCTCAGAAGCCTGGGTGCCTGACCACCATTGCCTTGAAAATGCTCTGTGGTTTGTTTGTTTGTTTGTTTTAACATATATCTTTAACCTGTTTATTTAAAAAATTGAAGACAGTGGTTGAATCAGACTCTTGAAAACAGGAGATTACAGAGCAGAAGGCTGAATTGGGTTAGCGTGTGGGGAGAGGCAGCGAGGGACTCAAAAGGCAGACTCAGGGCTATGTAATTGCTGGAGTTGACCCTCTAATTAAACCCAGTTTCTTGACTGGCCAAATGATCCGGAGAGACAGGCTCACTTAAGAAGCTTTTATTAAAACCCCAGGAGACAGAGGAGGCTGCCTATTCCTGTAAGAGTGACAGTCTTGGAAACTCACAGAGGCCGTTGCCCTCTGTCCTGTGGGCTCACTGGGAGTCCGAATGGGTTCAGTGGCAGCAGTAAGCTTGGACTTTGGTTTCATTCAAAACCCTTGGCCGTCAAGTTGATTTGGATTCACAAGGTGACGCCTCTTTCTGGAAGCAGGGAGCCCCATCCTTCTCCCTCAGAAGGCCCAGTGAGCTTGATCACAGACCTTTCTGCTAGCAGTCGAGGGCTCCAGCCCCTGCCCCCTTTCAAAGAGGGAAGGAAGCGGCTTGCCAGAACTTTTCACAGCTTGTACGAGGGGGTCTTCAAAATGTTTGCGGAAAATTCCATTCTCATTTGAGTCCTTTTTTTTTTTTTTTTTATGAGCTTTTCAAAGCCCCCAGAGATCTCCACACGGGGCTTCTCAGAGCATTTGGGCCCGTTTCTGCTCTCAGTGAACTGCAGGCATCCCCCCTTCCAGGTGACTTCACAACCAGAGGAGCCCCGCGACCTGCTCAGGCTCACGGCACTGTTTAGCCTTTGAATCCATAGCACGAAAGTAGCCTCGGTGGGAGCCCCTTCTTAGGACGGATCCTTCAGTAAGCCGTTCAGAGGCAGGACTGTGCAGACCCTGCTGAGGGCATTTAGTTCATAGGATCCATTTCCTAGCCTCACTGTAAAAACACACGATCAACTTCCAAAAGCAAATTCCCTGCCGAGTGGAAACCAACACATGATGTAGTGACCCGATCAGACAGGCTAGAACAGCCCCCATGAGTTTCTCAGACTGCCGCTCTTTGCTGGAGGAAGAAGCCCCTTCTGAGCAGTGGCTGGTGGTTTTGAACTGCTTTGAACTGCTGACCTGATGGTTAGCAGCCCAACTTGGAACCACTACGCCCGCGGGGAAGCTGCTATGAACTGGGCTGGCTTCAAACCACCCACATTCAATTCTCTTGGGGAGTCTGGAAGTCAGAAGTCCACAATCAAGGTGTGTGCAAAGCCACCCTCCCCCGGTATCCCTAAGGAGGAACCTGTGCTGGCTTCTTCCTGTCCCTGGTGGCTGCCAGTGTCCTCGGTGGTCCCTGACTTGTACATTGCTCTCTCTGGTCCCTGCCCCCATGTGTTTTATTTCCCTCGTCTTCTAAGGACATCAGTCATTAGATGAGGGCTCATTTAACTTGACATCTGCAAAGAGCCTACTTCTAAATAAGGTCACAGTCATCGGTTCTGAGGGAACATGGATTTTTACTTTTTTTTTTTTTCAAATCATTTGGGGGGACTCGTACAACTCTTATCACAATCCATCCATCCATCCATCCATTGTGTCAAGCACATTTGTATATTTGTTGCCCTCATCATTCTCAAAACATTTTCTTGCTATTTGAGCCCTTGGTATCAGCTCCTCATTTTTTCCTTTCCCTCTCTCCCTCCTTCCCTTCCTCGTGCACCCTTGATAATGTATAAATTATTAGTATTTTGTCATGTCTTAGAGTGTCCGCAACATCTCCCTTCACCGCTTTTCTGTTGTCTGTCCCCCAGGGTGGGGGTTTTATGTTGATCTTTGTGATCAGTTCCCCCTTTCTACCCCACCTTCCCCTTCCCCTCCTGGTATTGCTGCTCTCACTATTAGTCCAGAAAGGTTTATCTGTCCTGGATTTCCAGTTTTTCCAGCTCTTGTCCATACCAGTGTACATCCTCTAGTCTAGCCAGATGGGGACATGGATTTTAGAGGACGTAGCACAACTTTATGGCTACTTTTCCTACCCCACTTTCTGACCCTGCCCAGACCTTATCAGAATACTTCTAATTTTGGTTAGTGAGCTCCCTCTTGTGGAAGAGTGAGTTAGTCTAGGTGGATTAGAGAAATGAATCCTCAGAAATTCATATGTCTATGAGAGTTTTATAAAAAAGACAAGTGCACATTTAGAAAGCATCCCATCCCATCCCTGTCCAATCCAAGCCCATAAGTTCGACTTAGCCCATAGGTCCGACACCACTCTACAAAGTCCTCCTCAAACTCACAAGGACGCCAAATGCAGGCGGATCACAGGCCAGTGGGTAGAAAGTCCTTGAAACCAGTGGCAGTGTAAACATCTCAGGGCAGAAAGGGGTCTCCATGCAGCTTCTCCAGCACCCAGGGCTGCCTCAGGGTAGGTCCATGTGGCTTCTCCTCATGCCCCCCCAAAAACACACACAGAGAACTAGCTAAAGCAGCCACACACTGGTCTGACTATCAGAAAGCAGGAGACAAAAGAACTTGAAAGGCAAAAGTCACCGAGCCACTTATCTCTCCACCCTGTGTTTATCGGCCAGGTTGGCATAACAGACCTTAACTATCACAGTCTCCAAGGCTGTAAATATTTCCCGAAACAGTCTCATATTTTTCTCCAGAGTGGCTGCTGGGTTTGAACCACTGACCTTGCTGTTATGTCTATTGTAATGAATTCTTTTAACATAAACACCTACTACCCCCCCAGCCATGATAGGAAACTGCCAGGTCCCCTTCTGGATCATATTACCCTTCTTCCCACCATCCTGCTCGCCACCCTCCACCCTGAGACACACACACACACACACACACGCACACACGCATACACCATACACACACCATGCCCTCTCTGTCCATGACCCTTTGGTGTGAATGATTTCTGAGTTTTGCATGAGAAGCACTGTACTAGGTAATGTCCATGCTGGTCTTCTTTGCATCTCTGGGACTCACTGGCATTATTGAATGGGCCTGAAGCTCATTTTTTTGGTGTGTGTGTGGCGCATCACTGCCCTCTGGTGGGAGTGGGAGGCCCAGCCTTGTTCCTGGAGAGCTGCTGCTGGATTTGAATGACCACCACTATATCACCGGGGCTCAGCCTTCTGAAGCTCATTTTTATCGACTCAGAGCAGAGTTTTTTAGCCTTTCCTTTTGTTCCCCCCCACCACCTCAGAATTTTTGCCCCTAAGGAGTATTTTTAGACTTGTATTTTTCCTAATTGCTTTCCCATCCCTGAAATGTTTATATCAGATGTAGGTGATAGGTTGCCCATGGATAGGAACCACTGTCTCCTGGGAGCTGCCCTCCCCTCAAGGGCTGTGCTTCAGAGGAAGGCTTCCCACCTTCCACATGGCGGACGGCTTGGGTTGGATGTCTAGCCTGGTCCCTTCCTCACCTCCAGGATGCCAAAGGTGTGTGCTCCATGGCCATGACAACCGAACCTGTTTCCAGGCCTTGTCACATGTTTTCTTTGATACTGGGGGCGAAGTCATTCCTAATTGTCAAGCACTGAGAAAATACCCCCCATGTCTGACAACTCACAATGAAATCAATAACAACGCAGCTCTGACCCGGCATGCACTCTCCTGGCTGCCGACGGGCGTTGTGCAAAAGAGGTTCAAATATAAAGCTGAATGACAGTTCTCAAAACAATCTGCCCTCAAGTGCTTTCCCACTCCTGGTCACCCTATACGACAAACTGCATCCATGAACTTCTAAGACTGGAGAAAGCCTCGTCTTCCTCTAGGTGAGCAGCTAGTGGTTTTGAACTGATGACCTTGTGACTCACAACCCAACACAACTCACTGCACTACCAGGGCTCTTGAGGTTACACTAGGTGCATATGTATTTTTTTCAATGATTTTATTGGGGGCTCTTACAGCTCTTATAACATTCCACACATCATTTGTATCAAGCACACTTGTACACATGTTGCCATCTTCATTTCCAAATTATTTTCTACTTGAGCCCTTGGTATAAGCTCCTCTTTCCCCCTTCCTTTTTGTGTATCTGCTTTTTTTTTTTTTTTAGACATCACTGCCCTCAGGTGGTGGGAATAGGAGGCTTAACCTTTGCTCCTGGGAGCTGGAATCGAACCTCCAACCCAGTGGGCCACAGTCCCGTGCACAACCACTATGCCACCGGGGCTCAGCCCCCCCCTCCTTTTTATAAATCATTTTATTAGTGGCATATCATATATTCTTAAAGAAAGATAGCAAGTAGAGTCTATTTGTGTTGATTGGTGGATGTGTATAAATCGGGAAGGTTACAGCCCAAAATGCTTACAGGCGTAAATTTCGGGTGATAAGATGGAAAGGTCCTTTGCCTTTATGATGAAGTATTTCCACCATGTTGTCATCATTAGTTAGCCCAGTTCTGATTCATGATGCCCCACATGACAGAATGGAATGCCTCCATCAGTAGATGCATTTTCCACGGCGCTCAGCTGAATGGAAGCAGGCCCCCGGGGGTGTGTCTTCATGGTTGGAAGCGCACCCTGCACGTGAGCTCAGTGACTCTACCCCCTAAAGGTGGGTCATCGGCCAGAATATTGAAAGCAACCTGTGGGTCGTGACCCCTTTGGGGGTCAAACCACCCTTTCCCAGGGATCACCGTATTCATCACCGTTATGAAGTTTGAAAAGTGGGTGCCGAGGACCCAGGGTAGGCGACATTTGGGGTGGCCTTGTCCTCGGCAGCAGTTGCTCAGCTAATTTCCCCCAGGAAACCTTGCCTTAGGATAGCGACCGTTGGTATCTCCTGATGTTCCTCTCCTTCCTCTTAATTTGTAGGTGGAAAATGAATACGGTAGCTACTTCACCTGCGACTATGACTACTTGCGATTCCTGCAGAAGCTCTTCCACCACCACCTCGGCAACGATGTGGTTCTGTTCACCACTGACGGGTCCTATAAGGAGTTCCTGCGGTGCGGGACGCTGCAGGGTCTCTACGCCACCGTGGACTTCGGGCCGGGTTGGTGTTTGCCCCTGCAGAGCGCACGGCACAGGCTGTTCCTACCCGCACCCCCACCCCCGCCCCACCTGAGAAGGATGCTCAGAGTGGAGTCATGGTTGAACTGTGTGATCGGTCTCCACTGGGTGTCCTTTGGCCGGTCACACGGCTGGCTCAGGGCAGCCCCTTGTGTTGGCAGGGCGGCCCTGTGCACTCTGGGGGTTCTCACGGGCTGTTTCTCAGAAGTTGCTCGCCAGAGCCTTCTTCTGAAACAAGCACCTTTGGGAGGTGTCACACCACCAACCCTTGGTTAGCGGCCCAGGGCATTAACCAGTTGCACCGCCTGAAAGGTCCTGAACTTGCTTTACGTTTCCATTCACTTTCTGACCGGGACCGCCTGACGGTGCGTAGATGCCATACCGTCCAGGTTGCCTCACTTGGAGCTGCAGAGGGGGAGTCCTGATGGGCGGGCGGCACGAGGAGGACACTAGTGGGCAGAGTTCAGGTTCAGGGTCTTCATTTGGGTTGGGGTGGAGAGCAACTTTCACAATGGGCATGTGATATATGACATGTAATAGATGACCCTCTGTTGGAGCCGAGACACCCCCCCCTTTTTGGGGGGCCACAGATATTTGCTCTTTTCTGTCAACTCTGTAGGGTAGCCATCTAAATTTCTTGACTTTTATCTTGAGTCGTGTTTCGCTATAGACTGTCCTTGTTCTTAGGACATGCACCTTAAGGTTTTTAGGGGTAAAGGGACCTTTCTAGCTGCAACTCACTCTCAGAAGAATCTACGTGTCCTCATTGAGAGAGACTGACCAAGGAAACATGGTCAGATGTCTACAGTGGGGGAATCTGGACAACGGGGACTCAAGAGTTCTTGCCACTGTCCTTATGTGTTGGACATTGTGTTAGACAGGGCTCCCTAGAGAAACAAAACCAGGACACTAGTCATTCTTTTTATATATTTATATAGATAGAAGGATATATAAGATAAGCAAGAGTTAACTAATCTATAAAGCAGTACAAATTGTGCGGTGCAACTCACTTGCGTGAGACAGCTAGAAGACTAGCAGTCCTTGGAGTCTTGAGGGCCGCTGAGTAATCCTCTGTAGAACAATCCAGGCTATCTGGTCACAGGCAGCAAACAGCAGAGCAGGTCACCAACAGTCAGCCAGATGACAGAGTCCAACAGTCCCCAGCTCAAGAGATGTATATCCCAGGAGCATGGCAAAGCAGGACTCGAAGGAACCTCCACTCACAGCCACACAGTCCACGATTAGGTGTCCCACAGGTAGTGTTGCTTGGAGGTCAAGGCACAGGACGAATGAGGCAGCCTGCTGGTCCAAAGATGGCAGAACTTGCCAAGCCATTTCAATCTCCGCCCTTCAGTTGATCTCGTGTGTTCATTGGCCATGTTGTCACAACAGACCTACCTATCTTCTTTGGCCGTGATGGCACCACAGGCTTACCCATCACAGACATTAGTTCCAAATTAAATTATCCAGAGGGGAGTGGGGCTCGGGGGAAGACCCGTTCCAAGCTATCCATCTTTCAAGTCGCTTAAAGCCCTGCTGTTCTCCCCTCTGAGGTGGGCTGCAGACACAGCACACCATCAGTGATGACTCTCTCGAGAAGCAGGAAGGACCAGAATGAGGACCTTAATCACACCTTTACCAAACTTGGGCTCTTCTCTCGTTCTCATAGACACACGCGCACAACAAATAAATAAAATGGAAATGAAAAGCGCTCCCTTGGGCTGACCCAGCGTTTCTGCAATCAAGGCTCAGAGCGTGGGGCATTTCGTGCCCAAGCAGGTCCTCTGTGCAGCACTGCAGAGGGAGTGGCACGCTCCCCGTGGCAGGGAGGCAAGAGCAGTGTTTCTCACTAAGGGTCAACAGAAGACACTAAGCCTTCTGTGTACGTGAGGAGAGTGCATGATTGTATCTGTGGGTTATGCAGGGCTGGTGGCCCACCTCTCTAGACCCTTGGCTGGCTTCAGTCATCCATATGGGAGAAGGTCATTGTCTGGGGGTCTGATCACAGGGGGGAGAGGGGCACTCAAGAGGACCCAGTTTAAAGATTGCACCTTTCCGTGCCCTTCAGTTCCAGGCCAGATGCCCCAGCCTCAGGAGGACCTCGTGTGGGTCAGAATAGAATGGTTCTTCGGCAGGTTTTCAGGTGCTGGTTTTCAGACGTAGATTGTCAGCTCATTCTTCCATGTGTGCCACATGTCTGGGTGAACTTGAAGCTCCGGGTTTGGGGGTGAGTTCCTGGAGGACTCCATGTCCTAGAGCTGCTGTCACTATGCCACTTCCAACAACAGCAGGAGATTGTCTCCCCATTTTGGAGGCTAGCAGCCCAATCTTGAGGTGTGTCAGCGGGGCTGTACTTTATCTTAAGGTTCTGGGGAAAATCCACCCTTAACTTCCCAACTTTGAGTAGGGAAAATTCCTTGGCTTATGGCAGCCTGACTCTCTATCAGCCTTCATCTTTATGTGTTTGGGGGGTTTTATTTTTATGGGTGGGGGGTACCTAGTCTTTGCTTAATATAAAGGCAGTCCTATTTGATTAGAACCGCCCCCCCCTACTCTAGTATGAGCTCATGTTAACCTGATGACATCTGCCAAGACTGTGGCCAAACAAGGTCACATTCACAAAAACCTGGGGTTAGAACTTTCACATCGATTTCCTCAGGGGAGTGACATACCCTTCAACCCGTACCACCCACCCAATGCTTCATAGAGAGACAAGCCTCCCCTGAGTTCATGAGGCTCCGCTCATTCCTGAACACTGTCCTCACAGAAGACCCAAAGGGGGAGCAGAGAGCAAGGAGTTCTTTGGAAGAGCTTAGCTGGCATTCTTTCCACTCTGGGATGCCTGCTGTGGGAACTGGGTCATGGCGTTTGGTCCCAGGGTGCCCTCCGCATGGGTCAGTGTGGACCCTTGTCCATGCTTCACCTTGACAGGTGAGGCAGCTCGTGACCTTTCTGGGGAGACCTTCTATCTCTGTAGAGGAAGAACGTGTTTTCGACACGTTCTTTTGACACAAGACGTAGGAGAACACACAGGCACCTGAATGGGATGGTTCAGAAGGCAGAACTAAGATCTGGTGGTTTGGGATGGCTGCTGATTTGCACATGAGAATTCATTGGTGTTCGGGGTCATTGAGTCAGTTGGACTCAGAGCAGCGCTGTGCACAGAGAACAAGGCCCTGTCTGGTGGACTGACATATTCACATCCCTTCCAGTGATGGGGCCCCTTTTAGTAACCCCTTGTGTGTCAGTCCATCCCATTGATGCTCCTCTTCCTCCCTACTGATCCTCTACCAAGTGTGATGTCCTTCTCCAGGGACTGGCCCCTTCTGCTAAAAGGTCCAAAGGACATGAGACAACATCTTCCCTGGCCCCAAAGAAATTCCACCATATCATTAAGGTCAACTCTTGCTGGAAGAGGCAGTTCTTTCCCAAGTCTTACTTTGAAGGTCTTCCAACCAGAAAGCCTCATCTTCCTGCATCGGCCAACAGTGACCCCACTGCCCGTCGTAATGTTTTCACTGGATGATTTTTCAGAAGTGGACCACTTCTTCCCAGGCTGTCTTGGTTTGGAAGTTCCATATGACCTAGTCACCCTGGGTGATCCTGCTGAGAGTAGAAATGCCAGCACCACAGCAACACACAAGCCACCACACTATGACAAGCTGTCAGACACGTGGTAGAGAATCCGTAGACTGTCCCATGAATCCGGGAAAAACACAATTAGCCCTGTGGCTCGTGGATTTGTTGGCAAGTACTTGTGGCACCATTCCGTGTGACGTGCTGTGAGAGCGACAAGGAAGTGCTGCAGACGTCCCTGCGAAGAGTTAAGAGACCGAGACCTGGAGGACACTTCCCCGGGGAGACGCAGATGAAAAGGCGGGCCTGTGAAGTCTAGTCCCACGCAGTGTCAGGACCTGCTCAGAGAGGAAGCAGTGCCCCGTGATCCCCACATCCGAGGGATGCGTGGAATCTGGTCTGAAACCAACTGGAAGGGGTTTGAGACACACAGACTTGTGGGAAGGACAGGGCTCTCCGTGGAGGGATCATCTAGACCTTCCCCCGATTGACCTTTCTGCTCCCTCTCACCATTTGCAGGCGTCAACATCACAGCAGCCTTCCAAAACCAGAGGCGCGTGGAGCCCAGAGGACCCTTGGTAAGAGTCGGACCCAAGGAGTGGAGGGACTGGCACTGTGCCTGACAGCTCTTAGCAGAGGGGGGTTACATGTGATACAAGGGTGGGGATCTGCAGTGTGGTCGTTAGACCCTATATCTTCTGTGGTTCATCTTTATTTCTCATGGCGGTACTCAGACGTCTCCATTTCCAAGGAAGCTCAGAGAAATGTACGTCACTTGCCCGAGTCATTCAGTGAGTGGCAGGGCCAGGACCACAGTTTAAATCTGTGTCCCTAGAGGTCTCTCCGGGACAGAATTTCTCTGTCGTTAGTGTTTCTGTATCACCCGGAGAGCTGGCGGAAAAGGCAATAGCTGATCGTCTGGGTCTGAAACGGTGCCAGAGTCTGCATTTCCGGACAGACAACCAGGGGATGGGGGTCTGCCATCTTCTCCCCCCCTCCCTCCCCCGCCCCCAGGCGTGGTAGGGCTCTGTGGTCGGCTATGTAGGCTCTGGAGATGGTCGGGAGGCACAGGCAGACGTCAAGAGCACTCCAGTCCGCCCTTGTTCTCTTCTCGCCCCTGCTCTAGCAGTTGTGGTAGACGTGGTTGTTCATCAGTCGTAAGTGTCACAGGTTTCTCTGGGTGTCCCACCAAGACACCAGCCTTCAATGGCCCCCCTCTGAGTCTCAGCTGTGCTGAGGGAGCAGTGCGGGGCCTGGAGTGAGGCCGCACCCGGGCAGCCTCTTGACCAACACATCGGTCTTCCTCCAGACCCACAGTGTGACAGGACGATGGCCCAAAGCGGCAGCGTGTTGTGTGCTTGCCTTGTACAAGGCTCGCACGTTTGAAGTCAGCCAGAGACCTGAAAATCTGGATTCACACCAGGGTGAACTGGGAGCTGATGACTTTATGAAATCGTTATTCCATTCCTTTGTCCCACAAGTCTTCTGACTGCTAAACCAAGGCTGGGTTAATAGGCTTCGGATGTAGGTACAACTTTTCAGGAGCTCTGGTCTCGTGTGAGGCAGACTCTCACTTTGGGGCGGTTGCCAGGGTGGGTGGACCCCCTGGTCTCCACCTCTAGGCTCAAAGCTCGTGCGAGGGATCTTGTCCCCTGGTAGGCCTGCGTGTTACAGGGCAGCTCCAGCATTCCAGCGTCTTCTGTCCATCCTAATGACCATTTCCCTTTCTCTTTTTAGGTCAATTCGGAATTCTACACTGGTTGGTTAGATCACTGGGGCCAACCTCACTCCACAGTCAGTATCGAAGCCGTGACTTCCTCCCTCTATAACATCCTTGCCCTGGGGGCGAACGTGAACTTGTAAGTGCTCCCTGCTGGCGGGGAGGAGGCCCTGGAAGGCTGAGGCTCAGGTGGAGGCTGACTGCCAGATCTCTCTGTTCCCTACAGGTACATGTTTATCGGTGGGACCAATTTTGCGTATTGGAATGGTAAGTACAATTGAGCACCTACTTATGGAAAGTTATTCAGGAATGGCTGAGCCCATGGACAGGTTTTAGGTTATTTTCTGTGTTCTGTTTATGTCTTTTCTTACATTTTTCGGGTAATGGAAGTATGACCTATTTTTCCCTCATTGTTGTCTTTCTACAAGTCTCAAAACATGCTCCGACTCGACACTCTGCACGCACAAGTCAGGGAGGGTGGTTGCATCCTTCAGGTTGGGCAAGATTCTCACTTTCCTTTTGACTTGTTCTTCCCTCATTAGCATACACTCACTGAACTCCCTCCACCGCCCCCCCCCCACCATGTTTCCTGTTCCGTCTTTTGAGCGACACTTGTCCACTTGCTGCCATAAAGATAGTTTTGAAACAAACCCAATGCTCAAGGCACACCTTTTTCTTTTCTTTTCTTTTTTAATTTAAAAAATCATTTTATTGGGTGCTCATACAGCTCTTTTCACAATCCATCCATCCATCGTGTCAAGCACATTTGAACATTTGTTACCGTCATCATTTTCAAAAACGTTTTCTTTCTACTAGAGCCCCTGGTATGAGCTCCTCGTTTTCTTCCCCTCCCTTCCACATCCTTCCTCCCTCATGAACCCTTAGTAATTTATAATTTTTTTTCATGTCTTACACTGACTGATGTCTCCCTTCACCCAATTTTCTGTCGTTCGTCCTCCTGGGAGGGGGGTTTATGTAGATCAAAGTGGTTGACTCCCCCTTTCTCCCCCTACCTTCCCCTCCCCCTCCTGGTATCACTACTCTCATTATTGGTCCTGAGGGGTTTATCTGTCCTGGAGTCCCGTGTTTCCAGCTCTGATCTGTACCAGCATCTACCCTCTGGTCTAGCTGGATTTGTGAGATAAAATTAGGGTCATGATAGTGGGAAAACTTTAAAGAACTAAAGGGAAGTTGTATGTAAGGCACATCTTTTTCACAAGGCAAATTAAACTACTGTGTTTTGTTTGTTTGTTTTTACAATCATTTGACTGGGGGACCTGACAACTCTTAGAACGATCCACACATCAGTTGTATCCAGCATATTTATATATGTGGTGCCATCCTTATTTTCCATTGACATTTTATTTGAGCCCTTGGTATCAGCTCCTCTTTTTACCTTCCCCGCTCCCACCTGTGTGATCCCTTGAAAAATTATAAATTATTATTATTTTCATCTCTTACTACTGTTAGGTTTTAAGAAGGCTTCAGGGATATTTTTGGTTTCAGGTTTAAAGACTGTAACAGAATCTCAGGGGCCCATCCACTCTCCATGGCTCCAGAAACTCCAGAATCCATGAGGACTTAGAGTTCTGAATCTTACCTTTTTGGATCAAGATTAGTCTACAGACTCTCTGATCAAAATATTCAGTGATGTTAGCTGGTCCCAATAAGTTCTGTTGGTCTCATGACAAAGGAGGTGGCTGCTCATGAATTGTGATTAACCATATAGTTCATATCTTTGTCTGTTCTGAACCTTCTTCAGTAGACCAGGTAGACTACAGAAACAAATCCAAGGAGACTCAGATGTGTATAGGAAAGTGCTTTATATGCAAAAGCAATTGAATCTTGAGAAAACACCCCAGCCCAGTCCAGATCAAGTCCATAAATCTGATACTAGCCCAAGTCTGTCTAATACCAATCTAGAAAGTCCTCTTCAGACTCACAAAACACATGCAATGATGCCAAATGCAAGAAGATCACAGGCCAGTGGGTGGGAAGTCTTGTGGATCTAGTGGTGTGTTAAGTGTCTCAGTGTTGGCAGGGGTCTCCATGTGGTTCCTTCAGCTCTGAAACACTAACTGCCTCAGGGTAGCTTCATGTGGCTTCTCCTCAGAAATGTCTTGAGGGAGTGAGCCTAGAGAGAGTGTCTCCCACCTCCAAGAAGGAATCACAGGAGTTCCCAGAATCCTCAGCAGAAGGCCGTGCCCACACAGAGGCCTCATTGGCTATATCCCCGTTGACAGGTTAGACTCCACCCCTTCACTCTTCATCCACTCTTGTCCCGAGTTGACACCAGATTATGTAACAACCACGCCCTCCTTTCTCTATTGCTCAGCCATGGTGCCCTGATGACTGCAGGCAAGTTCTGAGATCCCACGTCCTGCACATGGACTAGGAGATGAAGCAGAAGCACTGAACACCTGGTTAGACTAGTGAAGTAGATGTCCCATGAAATCATGTCCTAAAAGCTCCAGACCAAAAAGCCAAAAGCTGTGCAGTGTTTGATTGTTTAGAGGCAGTCTTGGCCGCCCCTCCTATTTCATTATTGTTGTGTACTTCTTGATCACACAAATTTTTATAAGTGTGTACTATATTAACAATAGTTATAGTAATTAGCCGGGCAATCGTATCCTTAATTAATGTATTTTCTCCCTACTTTTTAACCCTCTTTTTACTTTTCTTTAACTTTCTACTGCAAATTGAAGATTTACAGGACATATCGGTCTTCCACCCAACAATTCATACACATTTTGTGTCAGCAATCCCTCCTACATGAGATCATCATGTTGCAACTTGATTGACAGGCTAGACTCCACCCACTTCACTCTTAATAGTCTCAAGTGGACACCAGATTATGTAACTATCACAGCTTAAGAAACAAAAATTTCCATCCATTTATTGCTTTACTTAAAAAAATTACATGTCTTAGATAAAAAATGTGGACAATATGAAAACGATCACAGAACTGAAAGTTGTTCTTAATCCTGTCCCCTGCTCTGTGCCCACCATAATCAATATAAGTTTCATTTTTACCTCAGTTTGTTTATTGAGTCGTCATGAACAGTCTCATCTTGGCTGGGGATTATCAACAACACTTTGCAGAAGAGAAAAGCAGAGTGCAAAAAGGGGTCAACACATATCCCATTCATCTAGGAGGGGATGGAGTCTAGCCCAAAAGTTAGGCCGTGGCTAGCCAGGACCACTGTTCTTCATAAAATGCCATGCAGCCTGGAGGCCCTGAGCCAGCCCTCACCTGGCCCCTTCCCTGTGCTTGGCTCAGTCCCTCTGAACCTTTGCTTTTGTCTGATCCCATGGAGGAGAGTGAGTGGACAGAAGGACAGTCTGCTTCTTAGTGACGGTTGAGATCCCCTTCCCAGAAGAAAAGAGAAACAGGAAAGTAGCTGGAAGAGAACTTATTGCTGATCCTGCTCAAGAGAATCTACCCATAAGATACACACACACACACACACACACACACACACACACACACACACACCGGTGAACATGTTTATGCAGGGATGTGCACATGTGCTCTGAACACATGGATTCACCCACCAGTGTGAGGGTTTCCTGTAGGATCCAGGTTCTCACCAAATGGGTGAGTCGAGTGGTAGAACGAGGTAGGTCATGACCATTTTCTTTCTTGTTTTTTTATTAAATCATTTTAATGGGGGCTCATACAACTCTTATCACAATCCACACAAGCATCCATTGCATCAAGCATTTTTGCACATTTGTTTCCCTCATCGTTCTCAAAACACTATCCATTTGTGTCCCCGGTATCCGTTCCTCATTTTTCTCTTCCCTCCCTATACCCCCCTCCCCCATGAACCCTTGATAATTTATAAGTTATTATTATTTTGTCATATTTCACACTGCCTGACATCTCCCCTCACCTACTTCTCTGCTGTCTGTCCCCCAGGGAGTAGACTATCTGTAGATTCTTGCAATCTGTTCTCCCTTTCTACCCCACCTTCCCTCCACTCTCCCATTATCACCCTTCTCAGCACTAGTCCTGAGAGGTTCATTGGTCCTGGATTCCCTATGTTTCCAGTTCCTATCTACACCAGTGTACATCCTCTGGTCTAACCGGATTTGTAAGGTAGAATTGGGATTGTGATAGTGAGGGGAGTGGGGGGAGGAAGCATGGAAGAAGTAGAGGAATACTGAATGTTTCATCATTGCTACACTGCACCCTGACTCCTCGTCCCCTCCCTGAGAGTCTTCTGTGAGGGGATGTCCGGTTGCCTACAGATGGGTTTTGGGTCCCCACTCTGCACGCCCCCTCATTCACAGTGACGCCATGGCCATTTTCTTTGCCTTCCTTCCACATGCCTGCCACGGGCAGTGGAAGCTTGGATTGTCCCCATTTCTCAATGATGCTATCTATCCTCTGGTGGTGGGGAAGCCCCTGAAGAAAGGTTCTGCCAGTGGAGCAAGAATCCAGGCTTAGTTTTCCAGTTCATCTTTTAATTCACTGCAAATTTCTAGCCGGAGCTCCCCTGGGCAGCCCAGCTTGTTTCTGGGAATCATACCGGTGCATAAGGTCTGCTCCCCCAGCACTCCTTGAACTTCTCCTCCACCACTAGCTTTGTGGGGACTTGGGCAAAGGAGACAAGGCCCCTCCCCCTAAGGTGTGCAGGAAGCCTAGGAAACAGGTACACAGGCAGGTGAGCCCTCCAACGAGAAAGGGCATGAGGGACCCCAAAGAAGAAGGCGAATTCCTTGAAGCAAGGACTACAGCTTGGTTTTCCTTAATACCACACCACAAGTAATGCTGTTTAACTTGTGTCTCCCCAGCTGGGGGTGGTGCGAGGTGGGGGGGCAGGCACACCCACTGACTTCGAAGTTATGTCTCTGATGAATAGGAACTGGGAGGGGACAAGTCATATGACTGGATCAACTGTGTTTTTCTGAGCGGGCTATAGGCTTTCACAATGTAGGTTTTGTGAGAACTCACAGTAAGCACTCTTCATGGGGGTGGGGAGAATGAGGTGGCAGGGAGTCATTGTTTAGGGGACACTAAACTCTTGTCAAAGGTGATAGAAACATTCGGGACTGTCCAGTGGTGATGGTGGTACAGCAGGGCGAGCATACATCATCTGACTGATGGAACACAAACATGATGTTCCAACAAAAGCTTGGTGTGTGTGTTGTCACCAGTTGTTCTTGAGTCCATTCCAACACAAGGTGACTCCACATGTTAAAGTGTACAACGGCTTTGTAGGGCTTTCTTGGCTGTACTAATACCAGGGCTAAATTTATTACAATTAAAAAACTAGTCTTTGTGGGCATGAGTCGGTCCTCTGCCTGCTGTGTAAGCCATCTTCCTCCATCGTGTCACGCTGAAATTGTTGGGTGTTGACAAGTGGGTTCCAGCTCCTCTGGACCCTGTGTACCACAGAACACACACTGCTGGTCCTGAGCCACTATCACGGTGCCTAGGTTTGAGTCCCTCGAAGGCAGCCATCTTTGTGGCCGGTCTCCCTCCTTTTCACTACTTCACCTCACCCCTGGTGTGTCTGCATTGCTCGTATGCTATACCGGAGGTATTTGTTACTAACTGAATGTGAACGTCAGATTTTGTGCCTCATTTATTCAGAGGAAGGTCTCATGGAAGATTTTTCTAAAAGAATGGTTTCTGTCTTCCCTTACAGAGGGGTCCCAGGGAAGAGACGAACCAGTCAGGGTGCAGTGTAGCAATGATGAAGCATACAACTTTCCTCTAGTTCTTCAATGCCTCCTCCTTCCCACTATCATGATCCCAATTCTACCTTACAAATCCAGCTAGATGAGAGGATGTATAGTGGTATAGATAGGAACCAGACACATGGGAAATCCAGGACAGACGATCCCTTCAGGACCAGTGGTGAGAGTGGCGATATCGGGAGGGTGAAAGGAAGGTGGAGTAGAAAGGGAGAATCAATTACAAGGATCTCCATATAACCAACTCCCGGAGGGACGGACAACGAGAAAGTGGATGAAGGAAGATATCAGACACTGTAAGATATGACAAAGTAATAATTTATAAACCATAAGTATATAATCCACCAAGAGGGAGGAGGGAAATGAGGAGCTAATGCCAAGGACTTAAATAGAAAGCAAATGTTATGAGAATGATGAGGTCAATGGATGTACAAATGTGTTTGACACACAACAGACTTATGTATGAATTGAGATAAGAATGGTATGAGCCCCCAGTAAAAGGATTTTTTTTTAATTAAAAAATGAAAAAAAGAACGGTTCCTGAAATTTGTTCTCATGTGTGTGCCTTGCCAAGTGCTCTCTGCAGTGGCACAGAGCCCCGGTAGTCCACACACAGGCACCATCAGCGACACATGGGAGCCAGTTAGACTTGCAGTGTCTGGGTTCCCTCCTGGAGATGCTGAAACAGAATCTCCCCAGCGAGCTGTCACTGAACACAGCCCTCCAGGTGGGCCCTGGGTATGGGTCCGTTTGGAAGCACTCACGTGGCATACCACTGCCCAGGATTGTTTACAGCCTCATAGCTATCAATGTCATCCAGGCCAAGGTGGAGAGCCAGTGGCGAGATTCCAGTCCTTGGGCCCCAACTGTAAGCACGCTTACCCCCCTGCCCCACCCGGTCTTTTTGCATACACAGTACAGCCACTCGGCCTTGGTCTTTGTGGCTGGCCAAGTTCTCTGAGATGATGGAGCAGGAAGTCGCTGTCGGACACGCTGGGCAGAGTGTGGGAGGCAAACTGAATGCTTGCCTGGGGCTGAGCGAGGAGGTGGTCTGTGATGCAGCCTCGAATGTGGGCTCAGACCCTTGTTCTGGAGGGATCCACAGAGCAGGGATGGCCCTGTGACGCAAGGCAACTGGGTTTTGTTTTTCTTTTACCTCCACCTTGGTCCGTCATCAGAATAGGGACCATGCCAAGAGGGTTATAACATTGGAGGCGGCGGTCCAGCAGAGGGCCCCGCCCACAGGGGAATCTGCCTGGGAGCTCGCAGCAGCCAGCTCTCCCAGCAGCTGGGGAACGCGGTGTCGTCTGCACTGCTAAGCAGTCTGTTCTGACTCAGTAACCACATGGCGGGGAGGGGGAGGGTGGTACGGTGCGCGGCAGGGCTTTCGGCAGCTGGTCTGGGAAAGCAGATCATCAGCCTTCTTCCAAGGGGCTTCACGGTGAACCCCAATCTTTAGGTGAGCAGCCGGGTGAGTTCGCGCTCTGCACCACCCCCGCCCCCAGGAACGCCTCCTAGTCATCACAGAGACCTTCGTGTCACGTTTGAATTTCCATCCGCCGGCGCGTCTGTCTCTGCACGCGTCTCTCACCGCACGTGTCACGATCAGCCCCTGCATGGTTTTCTGCCCCTTCTGGGCCGGCCCTTTTTCTCTGACACGGTCGGAGGGCATGAGCAGCCTCGCTGAGCGACAGGTCAAACCCAGGGTCTCACCCCGCTGCCATTTCAAGCGGCCACCTGCATCCCTTTTGGAGGGGAGCCTCAGGTTCGCACAGCTGAGACCTCCTGGGATCCAATGGATGGGGTGGGTGGGAGTGGGGGAAGGGGGATGCGCTTTCAATTCTATGCAACGCCTACCAAGAGCCCCTTCTCTCTAAACCTGCCTCTCCCGGGCGACTTCTGCACCACCTGTACAGTCATTGCTTTTGTTTGTTTGGTTTTAACAGTCGGTTTTAAGGTGTCCTTTTTTTTAACCCTCCCCATGAGGGACGGGGCCCGTGGCAGTAACCCGAGGCCTGTTCTTGTGTTTCAGGGGCCAACACGCCCTATGCTGCGCAGCCGACCAGCTACGACTACGACGCCCCGCTGAGCGAGGCCGGGGACCTCACCAAGAAATACTTTGCGGTGCGAGACGTGATCCGGAAGGTGGGTGCTGCACGAGCCGGCGTGGGGTCTCCATGGGAGCGCGCCTCCCTGGAAGTGGGCATGGCTCTGTAGGCGGCCGCCTTCCCTCTGTTCCCCCGCCCCCAGGGGCATCTGGTCCACAACGTGGTGGGGGTGTCCCCGTCCCTGCCTGGCTCCGAGAGTCAACAAGGTAGTCAGCGGGTGTGTCCAGCTGTAAAACGGAAAGCTCCGCAGGTGGTTGTGTTGCACGGACTGGAAAGCAGAGCTAGGACGCACCTGACACAGCTGTCCAATCGGTGCTATGACTGAATACAGCCCAAGGGCAAGAAACGGTGCGTCCGCCTATGTTAAGCGTGTTTGCAGAAGCCATCCGGAGTCTCTCAGGGTTAGCACCTGGTTAGCATGCTCGGCTAGTGACAGAAAGATGGGGGATTTGTGTCTGCCCAGAGGCACTTCAGAAGAAAGATCTGGCCATCAACTGCCAGTGAACCAGACATCGAAAGCCTAGTTCCACTCTGAAACACGTGGGCGGCCAAGAGTCAGAATGGACTTGACCACAGCTGGGTTAGGGTGGAAATCATGGAGCGTGGAGCAAATAGGTGCTGTCAGCATTGCTGCCCCCTGCTTTGGGAGGGGGCTCGAGTCATCGCCATTTGCTTCTGGCCTGCCATCCGAACTGCATGGACCTGCCAACGCCCTGTCATTCTGAGGCACCTTAAGCACCCAGGTGGGGTTTCCTGTCTGCTATGGGTTTGAAAAAACATACACACACACACACACACACACACACACACAAACCCACAGTTTTTCTGCTCAGTCACCTGAGTTTTGAAGTTAAAAACAAAACAAAACAAAGGTTTTTTTTGCCCGCAAACGGCAGGATACTTTTCAACGTGGGTTGTGCCCTCAAAGTGCCGCACAGGCGTTAGATTTAAAGTTGGTTCTCTGAACTATGTCAGACCTACAAAACAGCAGAATTTAGACTTAATTAGTCTTAGAACATCTCTAGTTCTCCTAAAAGGTCAGATGTACTATTACAAGGCTATACTCATTATTTCCTTCATTTTAGGTGTGATTTCTGCAGAAATTACACGATGAGGACTCTCGAGCTCCCTCTCATACATTTGTTCTCTGCTTCAGTTTTTTCTCCTTTTCTTGTTAGGCCCTTGCTTTGTTTGAGAAGCCCTGTTGATGTGGTTGGTTCCGTGTCGGACTGCTCACCGCAAGGTGTGTGGTTCAAACCCGCCAACTGCTCTGCGGGAGAAAGTTGAGGCTATCTGCTTCTGCAAAGATTTCCAGCCTCAGACCCCAGATCAAGAGCCACTTCAAGTCAAGATGAACTCGGGGGGCTGGGGGCTTTCTTTTATCTGAGCCTTTTACTCAGCCTTTCTTCTTTTCTAAGATGGACATTCAAGGTGCAGTATTTCCTTCCAAAATTCATCTCATGAACTTCGATTTGCAACCTCCTGACTATCCTTGGTCATTGAGACATGTGACATCTTCAATTCTCTTTGCTCTTCAATTCCCAATACTCTGGGAAATGTTGAGAAGGGGTTCTGTTTGGCGGGTTGTTTGTTTGTTTGTCTGTTTAATCACACAGAGTATTTTTCTAGTTCATTCCTGATTTCTTTCCCAGTTGCAGCTGGGTTAGAGAATATCATTGGCACGTTTTCAGTTCCTTGGAATTCATTGAGCTGAATGCTTGCCTGGGGCTGAAGAAGCTTCTCTCAAGGCTCATTGGCTTGTGGCCCTTTCCAAGACCACTCCCAATCTGGTTCCTCACAGGGAATGATGAGAGAGAGAGAAAGAGAGAGAGAGAAACCCCATGGCAAAAGCTGCAGTCTTTTTCTTACCTAAACTCCGAGCTGCCATTCCATTCCTTCTGCTGTATTCGCCTCACTGTGCATGGCCCACACTCAAACGAAAAGGACTTCTACTTTTTGAAGGGAGGCGTATCCAAGAATTTATCAGCACACCTTTATTTACTGAAAGCATTTTCTTCTGCTCTTGGTGGAAACTGACAGAGCAAATCGGTTGTCCATTCAACAATCCATACATATTTTGGCATCTGACATTGATGGTAATCCCCACCAGGGAACAACACTCTTCCCCTTTCTCTGTTTCCCCTTTTATGTTCCTCCTTTTTGTTTGTTTGTTTGTTTGGTTTTCTTGTTTTTGTTTTTTGGGCATCACTGCCCTCTGGTGGTGGAAGTAGGAGGCCCAGCCTTCCTGCTGGAATTGAACCTCCATTCCAGTGGGTCCCAGTCCCGCGCACAACCACTACGCCACTGGGACTCAGCCTGTTCCTCCTTCTTTTGTATCCCTTTCTTCTTTCTGAGCCATACCCCTGGGCACATTTTGCCTTTTAGTCTCCTAGTGTTGATTATTCTAAGAAATACGCATCTCTCTAGTCTTGTTGTTTGTCTACTCTGTAGGTCTATCATTTGATGGAAAAGTTGAGCCATAAGGGTGACGTCAAGGGTGTCTAAGGCCATTGTCTTAAAGGAGACATGGTGGTATCGTAGCTATGTGTTGGGCCGCTGACTGCAAGGTCAGGAGTTTGAAACCACTAGGCACTCTATGAAAGAAAGATGAAGCATTCTACTCCTGGAACTCCATCTAGGAAACCCACAGGGACAGTTCAATGCTGTCCCATGGGGTTGCTCTGAGTCAGAATGACTCAGGATGGCAGTGAGTCTGACTTGGTTGGGTGTGCGTGCCATCCTTCCTCAGACTCCCACGGCACTCTGCTCTTCTGAGTTTGGTAATTACATTGCATTGGTTACACAGAACTCACAAACAGTTCTCACAACTAAGCAGATTATTTGGGGAAGTTAACAGCAGGTTATACGTCAGGATCAAAACTCATTAGGGACACACTTCTTTTGTCCACAGCAGCTCTTCTCAGACCTGCTTGCAGACTTGTCTCCCTGTTAGCCTCTACCCTGTGCCAGCAAAAGATACAAACCTCTTCTATGTCTGATCAATGCCCCTAGATCCCCCCACTCTGCAAGCCAGCTTCCTGACCAAAGGCATTCAACCTTGTTCTGTGGTCCAGGAAGCCCACCACTGTGTCTCTTGATCTCTGCTGCTGCCCTGGGCCCTGGATCCTTCTACCTCAAGCTTGAGTCCTCTCCGCTATAGTTGCCCACCCAGTCATGTGGTGACCATTGCATAGACTGTGGCTAGAAGAGTCATCCCAAGGAATTTCCTCTCACTGCACTGTCTCGGACTTCATTTCTAATCAATGCAGATGGACATGATTTCAGACATATTTCGTGGCATTCAGTGTACCTGTGTAGGGACTAATGAAAAGTCAAACCCATGGCTCTCAAGTTGATTCTGAGTCAGAGGCACTCTGTACAGGCCTTCTGAGACACTGCGTCTTTCCAGGAGCAGACCATGATCTCCTTTCTCCCTGTGGATGGCTGGTGGGTTTGAACATCTAGCTGTGCCCTTTCCAGCCCCACATTTAGCCGACAGTGACACCACGCCGCCTCAGCTCAAAAATGACTGCAGGACGTTTCCTAGAAATAGAATGTGTGGTTCACAAGTCATTTGCATTTGACATTTTAATAGGCATGACCAAATTGCCCTTCAATGAGTTTGTATCAGTTAAAGGTACTGTTTCCTCACACTTTTACCCATGCTGTGAACTATCAGACTTTTCTATCTTTGCCATTTGAAAAAGGTAGTGTTTTGAAGAGCCTACATTTCTTGAGTGATGAGTGCAAGAGCTGTATACCTTTCCATTTACTAATTGTTCTTGTTTTAATTTATCAGAGTTAAATTAAGTTGCATTGGCATGTAATTCACAAACCGTATAATTCAATAGTTCTGTCATCTTAAGGAGAATTGTACAATCAGCACCATCAATTTTAGAACATTTTCTTCCTTCGCATACTAATTGGTATGAGCTCTCTATTTCTCCTTCACCTCCCCTGCCGTATCCTCAAGGAACCCTTAATCCAGGTTTGGGCTCTGTAGATTTACCTCTCCTGGATTTCATATACAGAAAAGTCTTTTTTAAAAAAGAGCAACACTAGTAATCATAACAAAGTATGACGGAGGAAAACCTCAATGAAGAAAGCAGGAAACTATTAAGAAGTAGAACAAATTTAAAGTGGGTCAAAGGAGAGATCAAATAGATGCCAAAGTTTAACCTTACTGTGTCTGCAACCATCCAACGCATTCTACATGAAGGCAAGACCATGCACATCTCTCTCTGGCCTCCGGTCACAGGGGTTCAACATAATCAACCTGTGTTTTCCCCTTCACTTTTTAAAAAGCTGAAACGACTCTAGAATGGGTCAAAAAGGAGGTCAGATGATGAGATATTACATTTTAACCAAACAACTTCCGCTAGAATCAACTCTACAGTGTTCTCTGTCTGGTAACACATCCTTCAGCTATGCTCAGAGAGGACTCACTGAGGGCTTAATCCGTGTGTGGACCCTGCAAGTGGATATGGGGCCTCGGCTCTCAGCCATAGCCTTCTGCAAACCGGGTGCTCACAATTTCAGCTCTGATGTCATTCCCTCCTTCAGATTTGGATTTCATTATTTATAATCCTTAGATCCCATAGGGTGGTGTGCTGCTTCTAATAAACATTCTTTTCTACATGGCAATTTTCTGGGTTCCCCCCCCCAAAAAAAAATAAAACAACACAAACTTGGATTTTTGTGTAGTCAATATATTCTTTATGGCTGTTTCCCAACTACAGCAGAAGTAATAAACACCAAAATTGAAATCAGGTGATAAGGATAAAATAATAATAATAATATAAAAAGCAAGATACAAATAATGAATAAGATAGAAAGGACGCTCATCGACATTCCAACAACTAGGGAAGATATTTTTCTCAAGGAATAAGTAAGAGATACTTGCATCCAGAACCAATTCAGGTCGGGTTCATAGGGAGGTCATCTGACCAAGTGTTGAGTTTGATCCAGTATAATCAGGGTTACAGTGGCCTCTGCCTGATAATAAGGCTACTCAAGACTCTTGTCTGTGGCTAGAGTGGATCTGCTGGTGACTCATTCTGACTAGGTACTCTGCAGATGGATTTGGGGCTCCCATTGCCCTCTATACCCTTCAACAAATTGGGTGTTCATAATTTTAGCTCTGATACTTTTCCCTTCACCATATTCAAAAAATTTTAATCACTTTATTGGGGCCTCCTACAACTCTTACCACAATCCACACATCCATCCATTGTGTCAAGCACATTTGTATATTTGGTGCCATCATCATTCTCAAAACATTTGCTTTCTACTTGAATCCATGGTACCAGCTCCTCATTTT
>PVJH01021283.1:0-41990 GCA_004026705.1 Nesogale talazaci
GTTAGATTCCATCAGAAATCTAAAACATGTAAACACATTGACAGCAATCGGCCAAGGGATGTGAGAAACTTGCAAATTAACAACAAATGCAGGCAGAGAAAGGCCAGAACAAATGCACTGATGTTTTCCACAACCATGGCGGGCTTTAATCCACTGGCCTCAAAACCATATGGCACGCTAAACACTAGCTGGGGAAGCGGCTGGAAGATGCTTGGCAGCACACCATGGAAACGTAAACGCCAGGCATTTTGTTTCCTTGTGTGTGCTCTTTTCCCTTTAAATATTTACTTTTTGTGTTTTGCCAGGGCACAGTTTTCCATCCCATATGTGGAACAGGCTGTTTTTGCAAATGGGGGCGGGGTAGGAAGGGGACAGTTTGGCTGAAGGGACGGCCAATATGAGATGGAGGCTTTCACGTTAGGGTTGTTAATTTGCCTCGTCGCAGGACGACTGCAGTGAGCGCAAGCTGCCCTGCTCTCAGAGACCCAGGGTGGGGGCTCCTGTTTAGCTTTTCCATTGAGTGTTCCTCTTGTCCATCTCTGCACCCCACAACTAAGTGTGCGCCTAAAGCCAGAGAGGAACAATGGCTTGTGAGACCTGCAAGCCGATATTTCGCTCACAGTTGGTGGTCCCTCCCCGTCAGGTCTGAACCCGTGGGTGGGCAGTCAAACGTGTGAGCAAACCACTCTGGGCAGAGAACAGAGGCTCTGGCTTCAAGGTTGCTGATGGGGCATCTTTCACAAGTTTAACAGCCCACAGGAAAGGCGAGTCAAAGGAGTATGCTGACAAGAGGGGTGGGCGCAGGGGAGCAGCTGGAAGAGAGAATTGGGTTGGGGGTGAGGGTGGCAAATTCCCAAATGAAATAGGAATGTACTATATAAAAATAAATAAATTCATCCTGGGCTGAGAGCCATGTTTAAAAGAACATAATGTAAACAATCAAATGCTTACTGTCTCTGATTCACTCAGGCTTCCAAACATATTACTTAACAGAAAATGGGAGGGTCTGCAATGAAGAAGTGTCATGGTTGCCCAATGCTGGCCACGTAGTGAGAAGTTAGGCTCAGAGCTGGCAAATACAGATATCTTGAACTAAAAACACATAGCCCTGGCACGTTTTCATTTGCTATGGAGGGATGAGGACTAGAAGAAACACCCCGACAGTCTCAGAACATCTCCAAGGAATCGCATTCGTTCCACATGAAAACAGAGGACACGTACATTGAAAGAAGCACTGTGCTAAATACTAAGAGCATGGAGAGAATGAGAAAGCACCCCCCCCCTTTCCCTACACACAAGGCAGCCCATGGAAATGAGACTAAGAGGACAGAGACTAGTTTATGTTGAAAAAGAAATTTTAGCTTTAGATGGATCTCCTCATTCATCACCATCCAGAAGATACCGATGCTATTTACCTAATTTTCTCAAACTTTGGTGCACACAAGAAACAGAATAGATGTAGACTTCCCACTCACCAGATTCTGACTCCACAGGTCTGCTAGGGTTCTTGTGGTTGCCGGTTCTTAGGGAGTCAGAGACTTTGAGGCAGAGTGCTTCTCAATCTTCCACCATCCCCATAGTGGATGGTGGATTCCATCTTTGTGACTGGGTTTTTCAGAGGCAGATCTCCAGGCCTTTCTTGCTAGTTTGTCTTAGTCTGGGTGTTCTGCTGAACCTGCTCAGCACGCCTTTTTCATCAACTTTCACTGACGGACTGCTAGTGGCTGCTATGAGGTTCATTGGCCAGGAATTGAATCTGGGTCTCACATGTGGAAGGTGCGAGTTTTGCCCTTGAATCACCAATGCCCTGTACTTCTGAGTCTAGACCCAGGAATTTATGTTTCTAAACAAGTGATGCAACTCAACCTTGAGCTGGTCTGTTCCAGGTGAGCACAACTTGAGCTATATTCCAGCTTTCTCCTGTTATTACGAAGTATCTTTCTCATAGTCCACACTCCCCACCTCAAACATCGTACATACATCAACCAAAATTGGGCTGGCTCTCAAAATTCTTCCTGACACACACCTTCTATGATCCACCAGAAAATAACTTTTGAGTTAACATGCAGAAAAACTTATAAAACAAGTACTGGTTTAAAAGTCAAAAACCCTAGGTTACATTTCCCCTCAGATATTGGCTAGTTGTGATGACATGCTGCAGGAGATTGTTAACCTCGGTGTATTTCAGCCTCCCAATTTGTTGAATGAGAGGGCTGGATTTGGTCAGTGGCTCTCAATTGGGAAGATTCTACAATTTATATGGGTAGCTTGTCAAAACAAAATTAGATCAAACATCCCAGCTTACTGGGTCCTTCCTACTGATATTGAGAGGCTATTCATCTGGGGTGGGATCTAGGCATTTATGTTTTTAGCAGACATTCCATATACATCTTAATCTCAGATATTCATCACTAAATACCCCAATTATGGGTAGTGAGCTTTGGGGTCCCCCAACCAACAATAGCCATTTAGACCTAGCTCTGCACAAGCTAAGACTCACTCTACAACTACTTCCATTAGACAAAAAGCATGAGGGAATTGCTATTCTTATGTCTTATCAGTGTATGAATCTGTAATCCACTCTTCCTCAGAGATCCAAGGACAGAATAAACACATAATTCATGTTTATTGAGGGCCTCATTAAGGATCCCATCTAACTTCAAAAGACTTTGGAATGTGTAAATCATCTTTGAAGAACTCTCAAAACAGTTATTGGACATTATTTCAGGGAAAAGCAACAATGGATGCCTTTGTTTTAACTGTCCAGGAGGCTTAAACATCAGTGAGTACTTTTACATTTCCCTCATCACATTGAGCAGTGTAAAACCAAACAACTTGAGCTGTGACTAGAAAATAAATCTAAACAAACACAAAGAACAGACCCCATTCCTTCTCCTTTTCTGTCCAGCTCTTCCCTTCTTTCATTTCCTGCAAACTGTAAGGCCAATGGTAAAAGCAAGTGGGAATCTAGTGTCAAGGTTTCTTTAGAACAAAATAATCCATGTGACAAGGTTGAGAATAGAGTGAAGTAAAGGAAGAGAAGTGTTTTCTCTACTAAATGGAACTAAGATGTAGAACACAGTTATTCAAAGTGGTTGAACTAATTTGACAGCAAATGAAGAACCATGCCAGTTGCTGTCAAGTCAATCCCGACTCACAGTGACCCTATAGGACACAGCAGGACTGCTTTAGAGGATTTCCCAGCTTATACTCTTTGTAGAAGCAGTCTGCTACATTTCCCCCTGCTATGTGACTGGTGGATTCAGTAGCTGAGGATGCATCCCTGAAAAGTTACAATGAAGACCATTGCCAAAATCATTGATGTCAAGTCAATTCTGACTTTTGTGTTAAAGCATATAGATGCTTCACAGGGTTTTCTTGGCTGTGATCTTTATAGAAACAGATCATTAGACTTTTCTTTTGTGGCACTGCTGAGTGTATTTGAACCACCAACATTTAGGTTCAGAGTACAGGGCGAAGTGTTTGCACCTAGGGCCTTTTACAATATCAGTATAACCTACTAGCCAGGTACTATTGAGTTGGTCACTCACGGTTATCTCATGTGTACTATTGAGTTGGTCACTCACGGTTATCTCATGTGCTCAGAGTAGAACTGTGCTTCCTAAAGTTTTCACTGGCTGGTTTTGGAGGGGATAGTATTGCAGGACACCAAAATCATGACATAGTGTAGGATTGGGCAATGTTTCATTCCATCATTCACGGGCCCTAATGAGTTATTGTACAAGGTGACTCAATAGCAGGCAACCATAGCAATAACTAGGACCTTTTTCCTGGCCTTTCCAAATATTGTACAAAGTAGAGTTGGCTCAGCATGTTGACTATATATTCTCAAATTATCCGGCCTTTCCAGAAAAGAGTGCTCAGCACCCTTCTGTCAATCAAAAAATGTTGTATTATAAGCCAGGATAAAGTGGGGGCATCTGCTTTTCCGGCCACCTAGAATCCCTCCAAGGGGGTGTCATCTCCCACTTTGAGAAACACTGATTTAGAGCCTCTGATGGCCAGAGCACAATCAAATGCTGCTGATTATTTCACGCTTCATCACAAAGCATCGGGATTCTTTCATCAGTAAAAAACCAGGGAGATTTGGCCCAGGAGCACACAAGACTGTGCTTTCCCTCCTCCTGACCAGACAGCTGGAACTAGTTAGCCACCCAGAACACTGCAGTACACCTGCTGGGCAAGTTCGCACCAAGAACACCCACCTCTTCCCACCCAGGTCTGCTTCATCCAGCTGTTGGTCGCTATCAAAAGGCCTGAGCACTTCAAGTTCTTCTCCTTTACAACTTTCGACCAGACTCCAAGTTCCAAGGGATGACACACTTTAGAGCATTTTGACCCTTCAGCCAAGCTGACTCATACAGACTTACTACCACCCAAACTAAATAACCATCTCTTCTTCCTAGTCACCTTGTCATGAATTGGCCAGGAATTCCAGATCAAAGAAAAATTGCAGGACTTTAGCTTTGGTCTGGTGTTCATGAGATGGCTCCAGGCAGCACCCCTGAGGAAAATCACCTATTCCCCTCCTGGTCTCAGAAACTTCCCAATGTGTACACCAAGTTTTAACTTCTGGGCTATTCAGGAGTTAAAGGTAAAGTGAATGGGATGGCACCATCCTTCTTTCAAGCCTTTCTGTAGAAAGAACCTGATGATTTCATAATTCACTCTTAGGACTCCTTGTGGAGGTATCAGATTCATTAGAAGGATAGAATTATACATGAATGGGCACTTTTAATTTTATTTTATTTACTCAACCTCATGGACCTCCAAATAGAAACAAACGCCCCAGATATGCAGGGACAAAGTGAGGCTAGGAAATGTGTCTTAACGGCTGAAACAACAAACCATGTTCCTGATGGGCAAAGAATGATTTCCTATGTTGGAAGGAATTTACAACCTTCAATGCTTTCCTTTCTTTCTTTCTTTCTTCTTTTTTTCCCCTCTTCTCTCTCCCCAACTTCCTCCTCTTTGTGCAATAAAGGAGTCCAGTTGTCCAGGACCCCATCTGTTTGAATTAGAGTCCATCCTTGGGAAAGGAGTCGTGCTTCAAGAAAGACATAAAAGTAAGTAGTAAAAAACCAAACAGCACAGAATGCCATGCCACCAGGTCACCTCTGCTGGGCAAGACCTCACTCTGCACATCCAGCAAAGTCCAGGCTTCTGTCGGGTCAGGGCTCCATCTGCATTGTGATTCTGGCCATTTGTGAGTGATGTCAGCCTAATTAGCCAGGCTAATGTCTGGTTTCCTGTGGAGAGCTTTTGTGAAGTAATTGCCTGCCTTGGGGTCAAAATGCAGTAATTACAGGTCTCTATTTTTTTTTACTAAATGAGATAAACAGCCTTTGAATTCCTCCTGCAAGTAAACCAATCACACAGAGAGACTTTTCATTTTGCCCTAGAATAGCTGGGGCTGTTTTGACAGGTGATATCAATACTGTGTAGCTATTTATTTATTCTGAGATTGGAACATAAACATAAACATCTTGGCCTACATTTCTCCAGATGAAAAGACCATCAGGCACAGTCAAAACTGAATGTGAAGGTTGCCGGGCCAAGGGTCCGTTTTAAATGCAGAATTTGGAGAATAAAGTAAGTGGGTATTTTGAGTGAAAGCAGAAATCCCACTGCAATGTTAAGGTGAACAGTGGAGTACAGAATGTTCTTTTCAACTCCTTTTCCTCCAGTTTTTCGTTGATTTCTCACCAACAGCAGGTGAGCCCGGAAAGGCTGGGGTAACTCAGTTTGTTAAGTCGCTTTCATCTCCTGGGTGAACACTGTAGGTCGGGAGATCAGATTAATTCTGAGCCTGATGCAAACATATGTTGCCAGTTTTATGGATGTGATGGTGTGTGACCTTGTGGGATGTGAATTAGTTGATGTGGAGACCTGAGGGATAGTCCTTGATGGAGAATATTGGGAAATTTTTCATAAATGAGATAGGCACCATTTTCTAAGTACTGTGTTGGCTTCTGCCATGTGCTCCTCTGCTCTCCCTCCCCAGCGGGCTCTCTAACCTTTGCAACTCAATGTGTCACCTAGGGACCCGAGGCACCTACATCACTAAGGAATTAGTTAAAAATGCCGAAGCTCAGAGTCCACCTCAGACCCTGGTATCATCCATTGAATTTTAATAGAAGTGTCAGTTTAAACTATCCAGTGTCAGGGATTATGGTGTTGACTGCCTGTAAGTCAGTATCAGGTTCATGAGGGACTCATGTACTATCCCCGTGATTAGTTGAGGATTATCCTATTGAGGGTTTTCATTGGTTGATTTTTTGAAAATAGATGACCAAACCATTGTTCCTAAGACCTCTTACAAAAGCCCTGCTGAACCTTGTTTCACATCACGGAAGTATCCAAACTTTCACTGGCAAACAGATCGATTGGCCAAGGATCAAATTCAGGTCCTTGACATTGAAGGTGACAATACTGACTCTGAATCCAGTTTGCACTTTGAGCAAAGACATTGAAAACATGGTGGTATGAGGCCAGAAAGGCGAGTGAGTATCAGGGTGACATCCACTCACCTTTTGGTTTCTTCAGAAAAAGTGATTTGAAGAGGATCACAACCCACGATCGCATGTGAACATTTCAGTGCATGCCTCCATTCCCACTGTTCTATCTTGGAAACATATGAGCCAATGATGAAAGCTCACCCCAAGTGCATCAATCATTGTCCACATTACTGATCAGTGATTATTTTGGCATGTATCTGGGACACATCTGTCCCCTCAAAAAGCTTTTTCCCTTTCATTTTAAGTGCACATTTTTTCCAGGGGGAAATTATAGTAGAAACTTTATCTTCCATGTGGGACATCTTGGTTAAGTGCCTAACCAGTACATCTCAAACACAGTCTCAACCTTACATATTGCTGTAATGACAAAGAGGATTCAATGGAGCTTCCACCAGTAATGCTCACCTTTCCTCATGCCAGGACCCTTTCATACAGTTCCTCATGTCGTAGTGCCCACCCTCACACCATAAAATTATTTCTGTTGCTACTTCATAATCGTAATTTTGCTACTATTATAAATCAGACAATCTCTGTGAAAGGGTCATTTCACCCCCAAAGGGGTCTCAACCACAGTTGTGAACCATGGATCCAGACTAAGATGGTATAAAAAAACCCTGGTGATTTGCTTCTGAAAAATCTGCCGATAAATACTCTAATTCCATTGTGCACTGGCTTTGGAATTTGGAGTTTATGGAAGGCAGCTAACAACAAAAAGACATATGTCTTTTAAGAATGGCCATGCTTATGGAAGTCTGCTGATTAGCACCTTGACACCACAACCCTTAAAGACCAAAAACAACTGCCTCTAGAGTGGGATTCTGAAGGAGATTTGGCAGCTCAGATAATTTCCAAATTCCACCACACTTTGTGACTTGTCATAAGATAGGTAAAAGGGTGGTTGGGCCTCTGCAGACATTGGATGATGCCATAACCTCCCCTAGCACACAAGAGGGAGACAGAAAGGCCATGTTTTGAGACTGTGTGAAGGGAATGAGGCCATGCTACATGATACCAGTCATGGATGTTTTTAACCACTTAAAATGTTTATTGGTCTCAATCGTATGCCATGCATCTATACAGTAACAATATGACCTTAACCAACAGTCAGCAAACCCTAAGGGGAAAAGAAAGAATTATATTACATTACACTCCAGTATTTCCATTCTTTAAATCTGCTTTTGAGTATCTGGAAGTAAAAATGCTTCCAAGGCATTCTTCAAACAAGTTACTCCCAAACCATCATCCCTTAGAAAAGGAAATTCTAACAGATGAGATATATTCTCTGACTAAAACAAAAATCTCTTCTCTGAACTACTCTATAGGATGCACACTAAGGACTCTAGTTAGCTCCAGAATAAAAGTATCATTAAATGCTAGCATGCTATGTTGCTTGTGTCTGGGTAGACTAGTGGAACAAATTCATAGACATGCATATAGCTATAAGGGAATGGTTTATATACAAAAGGAATGGAACATTGAGAAAGCATCCTAACCCAGTCCAGTACAAAGTCATAAGACTGATATTAGCTCATATGTTCGATACCAGTCTATAATGTCTCCTTCTGACCCACGAAGTCACAGACCAGTGAGTGCAGAGTCCCAGTGCTGGCAGGGGTCTCCCTCATGACTCCTTGTTTCCAGGGCTCAGGGTCCATCAACAGCATCCAGTGGGGGTAGAATCATCTCATCGCTGGCAGGGGTCTCCAGGTGGCCTCTCCAACTTCAGAGGTCTGGTTCCATCAGGGTAAAGCCGTGTGGCTTCTCCAGCTCCTCAGATGCTGCCATCTTGTCTTGTCTGTAGTTCATTGTCTCTGAGACTAACTCCCAAGAACTGGGGAGATAAGGTCTCATCTTCACGAGGGAACTACCACGAGATTTCCCAGAAGTTCAGGAGAAAGCCATGCCCACACGGAGGCCTCATTGGCTACTCAATGGCTATCTCCAGATTAACAGGCCAGACTCCACCCTTACATCTCAATCATGAAATTAACATAAGCACATAACCGCCACATTGCTAAAACAAAACAAAACAAGGAACATTCTTTATCCAGGTGTTTACTAAGTCCTTAGATGCAATCTGCTTGGTCGACAGTTCAAAACCACCAACAGCCCCACAGGAAGAAGACTGGGCTTTTTACCCCTGTAAACAGTTGCAGTCTTGGAAGCCCACAGGGGTCACTGTAAGTCAGCATTGACTTCATGGCAGTGAGTTTGGTTTTGCTAATGCCTGGTCTGGAATTCAGGTAAGCATTGTACTCCTACCTGCCAGGCTGGCAGTTCAGGGCCATCAGTTGCTCTGCAGGAGAAAGATGCAGTTATCTGATAGGATCATTCTGAGTTGGAAGCAGTACTATGATAGCGGGGTGGGTTTGGTTTGGCTTAATGACAGGACTAAGCTCTGATGTACAGATTCAATGTCATAGAGCTAACATGACTGCCTCCTATGAGGGAACGTACTGTAGTTTCATTTATTTATTTTTATACTTTTATTGATTTACTTATTTTATTGGTGGCTCTTACAGCTCTTACCACAATCCATATACATATCCATTATGTCAAACACATCTGTACATATGTTGTCATCATCTTTTTCAAAATATTTTCTTTCTACTTGAGCCCTTGGCATCAGCTCCTCATTTTTCCCACCCTCCCTACTCCATGTCCCCTTGATAATTTATAAATTATTCTCTTTTTCCTTTCATGTCTTCCATTTACCACTGTCTCATTTCATCCACTTTTCTGCTGTCCATTCCCCTGGAAGGGGTGGAGGTGTATGGGTATACTTAGATCATTGTGATCGGTTCCCCTTTACTGCCCCTGCCCCCACCCCCTCCCGCTTATCCTTCTAGTATCGCTGTTCCTCTTATTGGTACTGAGGAGTTTTTCTGCTATAGATTCCCTGTGTTGCAAGCTTTTATCTGTGCCAGTATACATGTTCTGGTCTAACCAGATATGTAAAATAGAATTGGGCTTATGGGGTGGGGGTCGGGGGGGGCAAGGAAGCATTAAAGGACTAGAAGAAGGTTCTGATTGTTTTCAATGTTACACTGCATTCTGACAGCCTCTTTTCTTCCTTTTAACCCTTCTAAGGGTCACAAGATAGTTTTCATCTATTATATAGCTTAATTCCACCAAATTCAAATTCATTTACATTAAATTAATTATTCAATCTAATTGTATGAAATAGATTTTATAGATTTGAAACAGAAATGTAGAAAATAAAAGTCATTTTGCCCAAGGTCACACAGCTAGCAAGTGTTGGTGCTAGAATTCAAATGGAGGGCATTGTTTAAAGAGTTCTTAATGACAATGAATCTTAATACACTGACCTTAATCCCTATAGTGGTACATGCTCTTGTGGAATTCATCATCTAACAAAAAGATAGATTTTCTATAATTGAGTGAAAATGTGATGAGTTTTTTAAAAGGGTTGCTGTAAGAGCATGTCAGGGGTGGGGGGAGGGAGAGTGGAAGCTTTTTTAATAAGCTTGTTTAAATTGCAAACTCCAGGTGTTGTGTCTTGAGGATGAGGCTGGAATCAGATTGTGGCAGTCATGTGCTTATGTTAATTTCATGATTGAGATGTAGGGGTTTAGTCTAGCCTGTTAATCTGGAGATAGCTATTGAGTAGCCAATGAGGCCTCCATGTGGACATGGCTTTCTTCTGATACGTCTGGGAAAACTCACAATATTTCCCTCGTGAAGATGAAAAGATAACTCCCCAGTTGTTGGAAGTTAGTCTCAGAGATGATTAATCATGGACAAGACAAGATGGCAGCAACTGAGGGGCTAGAGGAGAAGCCACACGGCTTTGCCTTGATGGAGCCATACCTCTGAAGCTGGAGAGGCCACGTGGAGACCCCTGCCAGTGATGAGTTGCTTCTGCCACCACTGAATGCTGTTGATCCATGAGCCCTGGAAGCGAGGAGCCATGGGGAGACTCCTGCCAGCACTGGGATTCTGCACCCACTGACCTGTGACTTTGTGAGTCGGAAGGAGACTTTATAGACTGATTTTGGGCATATGGGTTAATATCGGACTTATGACTTTGAACTGGACTGGCCTCAATGTCCTGTTCCTCTTGTATATAAACATTATCCTTATATTCATGTGTGTGTCTATGAAGTTTGTTCCTCTAGCCTACCCGGACTAACACACAGATTTAAGGATGGTGAGGTTGAGTTATATTTGAAGAACAATGGGTAGCCATTCAACTAAGTGGAGTGTGAACCAACCTGATTAACAGCAAGAGCTTTGATTGGAAGAAAGATGGTTTGTGAGTGGTGAGAGAAGGCTGCAGCAGGAGATTGTTGCAGTAAGTAATGATAAGGGTAAGTACCAGAGTGAGGGCTGTTGGGAAGGGAAAAATGAGTTGATTTAGAGGTGGGTCAAGGAGAATTTATGCGTAAATAAAAAGAAACCAATTGCATTTGCATGGCTTTAACTCATGGCAACCCCATGTGGGTCATAGTAGAAGGCTCTATTGGATTTTCAACAGCTGCCATCTTTTGCAAATATCAGCAGATTTTCAGACCTCTTTTTCAAGGGACCCAGTGGTGAACTTGGACGTACAACCTTTCCTTGGCAGGAATACAGTATATGTGCTGCTAAAACTCTAGCCAGTCTATTCTACAAACCCCAGAAATCCTCAGTGCCTGTTTCCCAAACTTGTCGGAGAAGTAGACTTTCCTGAGACTTTTATGAGCCTCTTCATCAGGCAGGGAATAGAATTGTGTTCCTTTTTAAAGGTTCTTGGGTTAAGGGAACAAAAATAAGTCTTGAAGAATATGATGAGGACCATAAAACAGATGCAGTAAGGTTTCCAACAAAATTTCTGAAGTACAGCTATTGTTACCTTCTAAACATGAGCAAATACATTGCTGTGATGAGAAGATAATCCTCTATGCAACTTTTGTAGCTTTTATCTCACCAAATCAGATTTCAATTTTCTTAAAACACCTTCCTAATAATCCCCTATGGTTGTCCTGTGACTTCTGAGAAAATAAATTAAGATTGCTACTTTGGAATCTCAAAAGACTTGTCATAGCCTTCCAAGTTGAACTTTCTGCTTTGAATTGAACTGGTCCTGCATATCCCCTTGGAAGTCACTGTTTTACCTTGGTCTGCATTTTTTGAAGGCATCCTAAGGAGACTTAGACAAGAGTATTACTGAGAGTACTTGTTTATGGATGTCTACTGATTGCAGAGACATGTTTAAACTTGTGTTTGAAATAAACACATGCATGTGTGAACTGCATGTGTAATAGCAGCACTCTGACTCATTGAACTGTGTATGCAAATTCTTGATTTGGGAAATGTGGTGTTATCTCTGTTTTTGCAACCATCGAGAGATAGAGAGAGAGAGAGAGAGAGAGAGAGAGAGAGGAAGAGAGAGGGAGAAACTAGCTGGGAGCCAGGGTTAGAAAGAATGTGCACTGTGCTTATAACACTGCTCTGGGCTACACAACCTCAGTTGGTGCCCTGAGTAGGAGGTCAGGGGGAACTGCTCACTCAGCATCTTTGGAAAGGGGACAGTGGTGCCTGGACAGGTCACAGGGAGGTTCCAAAGAGGTCTTCCTGCTTGAGAACTCTGCTCTGTGGGTGGGCCAGGCCTGCACAGGCTTGCTGTGTTCTGTGGAGTTAAAAGGAGCTGTGGGGTGGAGGGAATCTTGACACTCCAGGTCTGGGCCATGGGGGATACCACATATGGCTAACGTACACAGATTAGCAGCAATCAAGGCAATGACCTCCCTGAGAGGGAACATGACATGGGGTTACTTCTCTGTAAACATCCTGAGCAAAAGCCCCAGTGTCTTTTAAGGACTGTCTTTACTTCCTTTGAGAAACTACAAATGTGCCCATTTAGAGAGTGCCTTGGCTCTTCCGCTCACAAAGATAGGGAGGAGTACAAAGCCACTCACTCTTGTAGATACCCACGCTCCCACACAGAAGAAAAGTCCAAACCCCAGTTGAACATGCAGCAGTCTCGACCCTAAAACAAGCCTTGCTGATGCATAAAATTAAGAGCACATAAAATAGAAAGCAAGTTTGCAGACCCTCAGAACTCACTGGAAAGCACAACAAACCCAAACAAAGCAAAACAAAAAACATTGCATCACCCAAAACTCAATTATACAGTTTACTTTTAAGAGAACAAAGTATAATTTTTGCACATTGCATCTGTGGGAACACATTTAAGTTACATAGATAACATGTTAGCCTTGTCAGAAAAAAGGAAGGCAGATGATTATAAGTTTGATTGTTGTTAGTTTTGTTGTGAGTTCTGACTCTGGGTAAGGTCATGAAAACCAGAGGAATGCTCCTGTGCCATGTGCAGGGTGGCTGGTATCTTTGAGTCCATAGAGCCAGCCCTGCATATTTTTAGTGAGTTCCAAACTAGGAGGCTCATCTTCCAGCACTCTTTAAAAAATAAATAAATCACACACACAACAACAACAACAATAACAACAAAAGCTATTGCTGAAGGGTTGAATTCAATGTCTATTTTGAGTCACAGGGATTTCACTGGTTGTTCTTCAGAAGTCATGAGCTCGTTCTTCCTAGTTTTTTTCCATCGGGAAGCTTGAGTAAGATCTGTTCAACATGGGGAACTCACCTTGGGTGATCTGATGATGCTTCAAGTAAAAAACAACCCAACTCAGTGTCATTGAGCTGATGCTGAGTCAGTGTGACCCACGGGACAGGTTAGAACTGCCTCTGTTAAGTTTCTGAGCCTGTGACTTAATGGAAGGAGTCAGCCCCTTCTTTCCTAAGGTGGTTTAGAACCATTGTCCTTGCATTTAGTAGCCAAATGTATAACCACAATGCTACTAGGGCTCCTTGGTATTTGAAATACAAGTGGAAAATTTTCTAGCAGGACCAAAATCCACAAGCCACCATAACAGGACAAACTGTGGCAAGAGTTTCACATTCTGCTCCTGTCTGTAAAGACAGAGTCCCGGGACTCTTTTCAGTTCTTCTTGTGCCTCCACCCAACTGGAAAGCTCATAAACTACATTCTTTGGGAACGAAGGTTTATAGGTTGCATTAATCCTTGCTATTAAATTTGTGAGTGGCAAAAAGTCCAATCCAGCCTAAGTATGAAAAAGATTTCATGGGTTTCTGCTGTCCCAAGATGGATTCAGAGGCTGACATGCTGCCAATGACGGTGTGCATGCTTGGAGCTCGTAGCACACCTCATTACAGGTCCATACTGCAATACTCACCATCATCTGACCAAGGGCCCTGGTGTACAGTGGTTCCCCATTGGGCTGCGATCCATGTAGTTGGCAATTGGGAAACCGCAGTAGCTCGGAGCTTTCTACTCCCATAGACACTTTTGGTCTCAGAAATTGTGCATGGCAGGTGCTATGAATCAACACTGACTCGAGGGCAGAGAATTGGGTTTCCAGTTGGTTCCAATTGATCTGCCTGCTTTAGACAGAGAGATTGGGTGTGCTCTGTTTGTTCCTTGGATCTGCTGCCTGCTATTGCTGTTCCCATCCTTACATCTGGGTGCAGACTCTCTCCCTAATGTGGAGAAAAGTGGTGACTGAAAGCAGAGGCAGTTCCACAGAAAACTGCTTATGGCAGGCACTGAAATTTTGCTCCCAAAAGACATCAGATACCCATCTTTTAGATAAGTATATAATAATAAAATACCAACAAAACAAAACAAAACACCCAAACTCACTGCCATTGAATTGATGCCAAGTCACAGCAACCCTCTAAGGCAGGGCAGAAATGCTCGTGGGGGTTTCTAAAACTGTGACTCATCCTAGCAATAGAAAACCTGCCTTTCTGCCTCTTCTGGCTTCGAACTGCTGACCTGGAGTTAGCAGTCCAATATGTAGCTACTACCTCAGCATCCCCCAAAATGCTATTCACGCTCATTTATTTACCACATTCTGACACTATAGCGAAATTACAATTACACTCTAGGAAAATTACAGCTCACTTCCTTACTGATGAGAATTGATCTGTGCAGTGCTCAAAGCCATTACTCCCTCTCCCCAAGCCAATGTCTTCTCTTTTTACACTGCAAAGCAAGATCATACAGTCTTCCTTGAGCCAGAGAGACTCCCAAATGGGCAAATCTTAGCTTTCATGATGGCAGATTCACAGTTGGTGACAGGACCATGAGGGGAATAGAAACTGTGGTCCCTTGAGAAAGAATTTAATTTCTACACACTGTTGGAATATGTCCTTATTTTGCACTGAAAGGCTGAATCTACCCACCTCAGTCTACAGAGTGGTTAGCAGGAGCCAGGCAGGAAATAAAATGTGTGACAAAGGCCAAGTCTAGGCAGTGTGTGTGATAAAGGGAGATCACTTTATCAGGAGGCCATAGGCAGACTGTTGCTATTATTCTCATAATCTATGTCAGAGACCGGAGTGCAGTTCCTAGCCTCATGGATCTATCATTGGAGGCTTGTTTGTTTCATTGATGTTGAGCAGGTTTCAGCTGTGCTTCCAGACTAGGCAAACTGGGAATAAAGTCCTGGCAGTCAACTTCGGGAAATGGGCCAGTGAAAACCCTCTGGACCATAGTGGTTTGATCAGCAACTGGTCATGGGGATGGTGAAGGACCAGGCAGTGTTTTGGGCTCTTGAGCATGGCATTGGATGGAGTTGGAGGAAGCTAACAACATCAAAACCAACTCATAACCCAATCAGAACAAGTTCAGGAATAAGGTCCAGCATTTTCAGATCCTGCTTTTCAACAATCGCCAGAAATCGAAATTTTTCATGTAAAATTTTCTGCTTTTGCCAATGCCCATTAGGCCTAACAAAATACATTGTAGATCATAGAATGACCAGGTCTAGAGTATTAAAGTCTATCATGATGGGTAGTTTTGTTAAGACCCCTGGAATATGGGTGGAGAGTCCCTAAAACAGAGGGAGCAGTGTAAAACTATAGGACTTTTGTGGTGCCATTGCAGGAATTGATCAGAGGAAAACACATTTCATTCAAAAGTTAAAATAGCTTACTGATTTGAACAGTTTCACAACAGAGCAGACTGGCCTGGGCTTATCAAACGCTGATACAAGCAGCAATGACATTTCTACTACTTTCTCCAACAGCTGGAAAGCTTTTTGGCTATAACCAACAGGTAACTCCAGCTTCAAAATGCTAACTAAGGGACTTTATTATCTAATTTAATCAATACCAGGAAGTTGGATTGTACTACCAGTAGGTACTGTTCATCATTTCTTCCACTTGGTTTTGGTCCTTGACCAAAAATGGGGGCCCTTCTGAGGCTGAGTTGGGGTTTTGGTTTCCATTTCCTAGTCAAATTTTGGTCTGTCTGATAAAATGAAAAACAAGAATAGAGATTTAATCTCTTTGTAGCATTTGCTAATTACCCTGGACACTTTGTCTACAAGCCTTTTTTAAAAAAACAAACAAGACAAACAAAACAAAATACCCGTGGAAAGGTCTGGACTATAATTAGGAGTTTTGGGCCTGTGCTAAGTTGGGCCCTAAATGCATAGCCTGCTGCCCTTCATTTCCTAAGACTGAAACAAAGTATTACAAAGCAAGTGACTTCAAGGAACAGAAATCTATTTTCTCACATTTCTGGAAGGCAAGAGTCCAAATTCAGAGTACTGGTTGTGTTGATTCCTCCTGAGGCGCCCTCCTTGTTCCTGAGGGCTGCTGGAAGTTGGGGGCATTCTTAGGCTAATAGACAGACCTCTATCTTCTAGTTTCCCTTGTCTGTGACTCTGCTTAGGTGTCTGTCCTCTTTTATAAAATGCCACCCCAAAAGAAATAGGATTAGGATCCACCCTTATTTGGTACAATTTTGTTAATCGGTAACATCTGCAAAGAAAAACCCAATTTCTTCAAATACATGCACATTCACTGGTAGATGGGCTAGGAGTTCATCATGTCTTTGGGGTGACACAATGTAGTCCTTATATGGTTTTGTTACTTTACATTCAAGAGCAATTTTCACAGTCTTTTCTGATATTCATTTTGGTCTGTTCTTTTTAAAGACCTTTTACTTTCTTCATGAGTGAAGTTCTCGATGTCCTCCCACAGCTCATCAGATCTTCTGCCTTTAGTGCTTAATGTGTCAAATCTATTCTTGAGATGTTCTTTAAATTTAGATGAGGTATGTGAAGGTCAGATTTTGGATCTTATGGACTTGTTTTTATTTTATTCAAATTCAATCTAAATTTCATATGCGACATTGATAGCATTGATAGTATTGTTCTACCTTGGCCTTGGTTTGACTGAAAATATTGAACTTCTCCCTCATCTTTTCCCACAGGTATAGCCAAGTTCATTCCTGTGAAGTCTGGTGAAGTTTACATATACAGTTGCCATTTATGTTGCTGCAAATGTATTTACAAGGAAGAGACCTATGTAAAATTCTATCATTTGATTTCCAGCATCATTTCTATCACTAAGACCATCCCTTTTCAAATACATTTCCTTTGTTTTGTTTCAAGTTTTCACATCCCAATTGCCAATAATTATCTTTTTATCTTGATTGCATATTTGATCAATTTCAAATGAAAAATGGGTAGAAATAAAAGAACTGAACAGAAAATTGCAAAGGGCAGTTTAAGAAGACAACATGAAATGTGCAATGATCTGGAATTAGAATCAAAAAGGGAAAACACATTCAGCATGTGTCAAGCTGAAAGAATTAAAGAAAAAAATTCCATGGCAAAACAATGAATGATGCAGGAAGGAATACACAGTCACTGTACCAAAAGCATTGATCAATTTCAACTGTTTCTGGAGGTCCTAAATGATCAAGAGCCAATGGTATGGTAGGAAGAAATCTAAAGTGTTTCAGCAAACTGATGAAGTACTGGAAACATTCACTGGTCTATGCTAAAAAATGGAAGACAGCTACTTACAACTGACTATTTTGCACCCTTTTCAAAGAAATGTGACACAACAGAATGTAGAATTAATAGGGAAATGTCACATGCACATAAAATTTGCTGATGATAATTCAAGAACAATTGCAACAATATATTGGCAGGGAGCTGCCAGGAATTAAAATCAGATTCCCAAGAGGACAATAGAACAAGGTATAATATCATTGATGATATCAGATGGGTCTTGTCGACAAGAGAAAATATCAGAAAGGTGAGTATCTGTAATTTTTGCTAAGGCACTCAACTGTGTGGATTCTAACTAACTATGAATAACATAAGAAGAATAGGAATTCCAGAACACCTAATTTTGCTCATGTGGAATTTTGCTCCTGTACAGGTTTTGCTCCTGAACAACAGGAGGCAGTTGTTCATATGGAACAATGGGATGCTGTGTGATTTAAAATGAAGAAACATAAGGGCCAAGGTTGTATTCTTTCCCTGTCATTGGGTCTGTATACTGAATAACCAATCCGAGAAGCTGCAGTGCATAAGGAAGAGCTCAGCATTGTGAGTGGAAGAAGACTTGCTAACACACCGCAATGTACATATGACACAATCTTGCTTGTTGAAAGGATTGGAAGCCCTAGCTGGATTGCAAGTCCTCATAAAAAGCAAAAACAAAAATTTTCACAAGTAGCCTAACAGAGCATCATGGTAAATGGGAAAAAGTTTGAAGTTGTGAAGAATTTCATCTTGCTTAGATATACAATCAATGTTCCTAGAAGCAGCTGTCGGGAAATCAAACAAAGTATATCATTAGGCAAATCTGATATATAAGAGCTCTTTGTTTTTTTGGGGGGGGCATCATTGCCTCTGGTGGTCCTGGGAGCTACCCAGTGCTGCTCCTGAGAGCCGCCGCTGAATTTGAACTGCCAAGCCCGCAGGCCCAGTTCCACATTCAACCACTTAAAAGTGTTTAAAGTGTTGAAGAGCCAGGATGTCACTTTGAGGACTAAGATGCACTTGATCCAAGACATCATATTTTCAATTGCTTCAAATGCTTATGAAAATTGGGTACTGAATAAGAAAGATCAAGAAGAATTGTTTCCAAATTCTGGTGTTTCTGAAGAATTTTGAGAATACTATGGATTTCCAGAAGAACAAACAAATATGTTTTGGAAGGAGAACAACAGAAAACTTTTTGAATCCAAGACAGTGAAACTTCATCTCACATACTTTGTAGGCCGTATCTGGGAGAGAACGTCATACGCGGTAAAGCCGAAGGTCAGCAGGAAAAAAAGCAAGCCATCAGTGAGGTGGATTGACCCAGTGGCTGCAGCAATGGACTTGATCCTAGTGGAAACTGGGAGGGTGGGCAGTGTTTTGTTCTGTTGTACACAGAGGCACTGTGAGTTGAAACTGGCTTGATGGCCTCCAGCAATGACAACAACAGTGATCAGTTACTGTCGAGTCGATTCTGATTCATGGTGACTCATGCATTATCTCAAAGCAGGACAGTGGGGTTTACCCTGCTTAGGGTTTTCAATGGCTGGTTTTTTAGAAGTAGGTTTCCAGCCCTTTCTTCTAAGGGACATCTGGGTGGACACAAAGCACCAAATTTTTGGTCAATTGTTTGTTCCACTCAGGGGCTCCTGGGATGGCTTGATTTTTCAAAGCTGACATGACATCCTAAGGAATCCAGTAAGTTATTTGTCTATTTGCCACCCTCTCAGGTCAGTCTTGACTTCTGTCTTCATTGTCCTGAAGACTGTTCCACATCTGGTTAAAGGAGGCAGTGACAGTGTTTCCTGGTGTGTTCATTTCCTCTTTTCATACTTGAATCTGATTGGCCTGCACCTCAGAGAGTCTGGAATTTCCTGTTTACCTTACAATTCTAACATACAGTTTTCCTGCTTGAAAATAATTATGAGCAAAAAAGATAATAATTATGGACTTCTGTTTTAGGCAGAATATGTGCATCAGCTAAGGCTTGTGAACCAGTGATAATTTTCTCTATTGAAAAATCAAAATACCATTTCTCCACTTATGATTTCTCCTTGGCACTTTGATTACAAGCCTGCACTTAGAAACTTGCAATTAACACTTATTAGCTATGGAGCATTAGAAAAATCACTTAACCTCCCTGTGCCCAGTTTCTTCAACAATAAAATGGACATAATATTAGAATCTGCCTTAGAGGACACATAGTCTGACCTATTGTAATTTATTCTCCAATGGTCCTCTTGCTGAAAGGAGCATCGATTAGGCATTCTGATGTGACATTCTTCTACTTCAGCTCCAAGGTATGCCTTCCACCTTCAGTTCCAGGAAAAGATAACATGGGTGAAGTTTTCCAGATGAATTGTTAGCTGATATCCCACTCCAAGATTCTGTGGGAGGTGTCTTCTCCAAACCTTCAGGGTAGGGGAAAAGGAGTTACTTAAGGAAATCAGAAGAGTGAGAAGCATGCTAAGTAAATAGTACTACAGATGGACCCATGACAATTGCTTTCTTGTTGAGTCCAGAGTTGTGGTTTTGATTGAATAAATTGAATTACTGTTAGTAGTTGGATGGTTGCAGGTATGAGTGTCATCACATATGCCTTCATTTTTCAGTTCCAGGCTGTGCTTTGGTGGCATGATGGGTTAAAATATTGAACTGTTGACCTAAAAGATTAGTGTTTCAAACCTACCAACTTTTCCTTGGGGGAAAGAAGCAGCTGTGTGTCTCTGGAAAAATTTAGAGCCCTAGAAACCCTGTGAGGTGGTTCTCCTCTATCCTATGCCTTGGAATTGAGTTTTGTTTTAGACTGTTATCATGTTTCTAATAATTTAGTTTATACTATTCACATTGATGGATAATGATTATTTGTGGGTCAAGTGACACCTTCTGGGGTTAGGTCAGCTTTACTTGAAATTTTAAAAAAATGATACTTATTGTATTCCTCTGGTAATATAAATAAGTTGCTGCTGACTCTTTTCTGACTCACGGTTCACTGTATGCTGGAGAGTAGAACTGTGGTCTCACAGCGTTCCTGATGGCAGAGCTTTCCTAAGTAAATCCCCAAGCTTTCCTTCTGAGACACCTCTGGGTGGGCTTGAACCTCCAAACTCTTTTTGTTAACAGTAAGCACATTAACTGTTTTCACCACTGAGAGATTCTAAAGTAATGTTGCTGGGTACTGTTCAGTTTGTTCCAACTCATAGTGAAGGAAATGCTGTTGTGCCATCCTCAAATTCTTGCCAGCAATGCACTTACACACACACACACACGCACACACACACACACACGCACACACATACACGAGACTAAGTCAAATTGGTTACCACTTTATATCCCACAATGCTGTGGGCTTCTCTCACAGTTGCTCTCACCATGGACATCCCCCTCTTCATTAGCCTATGTGATCCTCAGCAGCTTTGCTCACTGTTGAATCTCCAACCCTTACTGCAATAACTGGAGCACAGTTAGCTGTCTGTCACTGTTTCCCAAGCATGACTGATAACATGTATAAAAGCTTAATTTTCTGGGCTCAGCCTCGGTGGTGTAAGTAGTTGAGTGTGGGACTGAGGCCTGTGGGCTTGGCGCTTCAAATCCAGCTAAGGCTCTCAGGAGCATGCTGGGTAGCTCCTATGACTACCAGAGGGCAGTGATTCCCACCCCCATCCACCCCCCAAAAGATATGTACTTAAAAATAATATTCTAATTTCTTCTTAGACCAGACATTCCCAACAAACATTTAAAATTTTATTTTTCATCAAAATGTGTATCTAGGTATAAGTGTTCAATAATTTTATAACAATAGCAACAAAAGCCACTATTTCTACTCCTCTGGAAAGCATTTTAACTCCTTTAATTTTTTTCTCCTGATATTTATCTTCACTCTGTAAGCAATATGTCTACCTTGCTGCATCTTGATCTAACAGATTTAGATATCACTTATTAGCTTCTCCTTATTACTAGCCCTCCATACATTCTTCCAATATAGTTATAGCTAGATTTAATTTTTGGTTAAGTCAAAGTCTGTGCTTGTAGTATTATACCAGCAAATAAGTCATATAGCATACCAGAATCATTTTCTTTCATCATCATAGTTTCCTTATAGTGATCAGTTGCCTCAATTTTCCCTATTTCCTTAATTTTTAAGTATTATATTTTATTTATGCTCAAATTCTTCCTCTGTGAGTTATCCAGTGCTACTTAAACAGAAATATCACAGATGAGTAGCTTCAACAAACAAATTAATTTTTTTTCAATTTAAGAGGTTATGGGCCCCTTAGCCCTAACTCAGGCTCCAGTGGAAGGCTCTGTCTGTCTACTCTCAGGGAAAAGTCTTCATTTCTTCTTGGCATTACTTTAAAATCTCCACAGGGCATCTATCTTTCCCATATTCATACTTGCTTGCTTCTGTGTCTAATCTGCTCTCATAGCTCAAAAATGATTGCTTTAAGTCAAATAAAGATCTATTCCCATATGAAATTACATCCACAAGTATAGGGTCTAGGATTTACAATATATATCTTGGGGTGGCACAATTCAATTCGTAACAGTTACAATACAGCAGGAAATTTGTTCCATATTTTTCTTGGTGATCATCAACCTAGAGGTTTTTGTTTCAATTTCTTATATATTGTACTCAGTCTTCCTTGCCCCAGAAGTTTCTTTTCCAAAACTTTCTGCTCCATGAATCCTATATGGTATGTTCTAGCCTACTGCTGCATCCATTTTGTCTATCCATCTTGTTGAAGGCCTTCTCCCTTTAAATTCCCTGTATACTTGACCAACATGTCCATCTCTATGTCTCTCCTGGTAACATGTCTAAAGCTTGAGAGAAAGTCTCACCATCCTTGCTTCTAAGAAACATTTTCGCCGCATTGTTCTTTTGGCAGTCCTTGGTACTTTCAATAATCTGCATCATATTCAGCACCATCATCCAAAAGCACCAATTGTCCAACTTTCACAAACACAGGAGGCAATTGCACCCAATTCCTCAAAGTAACATCCTTGTTTTTCATCCTTGTTTTATGCAGCAGATTTACCCAAAGCAATGTGCTTTTTCACTTCTCTCTATTTTAAAAAAAGAATACATTGTATTGGGAGCTGTCACAGCTCTCATGACATTCCATACATCAATTGTATCAAGCATATTTTTACATATGTTCCATCATCATTGCCAACATTTTCTACTTGAGCCCTTGGTATGAGCTCCTTTTCCCTGCTCCCTTCATTACCCCACTCTCGCGAATCTTTGATCAATTCTATATTGGTATTATTCTTTTATATCATACACTCTCCATTGGCTCGCTTCACCCACATTTCTGTTTTTACCCCTTTCAATGTGTGTATATATTTTCAAACTTGTGATGGGTTCTCCTGTTCTCCTCCTTCCCCTTCCCTGACCACCCTCCCTACCCTCACGATATCACTACTCCCACTACTGGTCCAGAGGGGTTTATCTGTCCTGAATTCCATGTGCCCGGAGTTCTTATCTGTACCAATGTGGGGTTTCCAGTCCAGCGAATTTATAAGGTAGAACTGGGTCATGGTAATGAGGGAGAAGAAGCATTCGGGAATTAGAAAAATGATGTGTGATTCATTGGTACTATACTATACCTTGGTTGAATCATCCCTTCCTTATAACCCTTCTTTAGGGGGATGTCCAATTGTCTACAGATGGATTTTGGTTCTCCACTCCAACCCCCTTCACTCACATCAAAATAGTTATTTGCTTTGGATTTTTTGATACCTGACACATGATCCCATCAATACCTCATGATCACAGAGGCTAGTGTGTTTCTTCCAAGTGGGATTATTTGCTTCCTTGCTGGATAGCTGCCTGTTTATCTTCAAGCTTTTAAGATCCCAGACACTATATCTTTTCATAACCAGGCACCATCTGCTCTCTTCATCACATTTGCTTTATGCACCCATTTGTCTTCAGTGATCACATCTAGAAGGTGAGTATCAATGAGTGCCAGGTCATTAGAATAAAGTGTTCTTGTGTTAAAGAAGACCTTGAGCAGAGCTACAAAAATCCATCTGTTATCTTAATACTTAACATATAAGTACATGTACATTGGCCTCTATCCCTTTTATGATAAATTATTATATTTATATACATACATGCCTATAACTCTACATCTATAAATAGCTTTTATCTATTTCTTTCCTCTATTTTCTTTCACCTTCCTCCTACCCCACTATCATTTGTACCCTCCTTTTGGCTTTCAGTAATTCCTCTAAGATAAATTGCACTTGATTAAACTCCATGAAGCATTATCCACCTTCCTTGTGATCAATTTTGGATCTCATGTTTTTGCTTATTCCTGAGTTTGTTAGCTCCCCACTCTCCCTCCCTGACATTTCCTCCTCCTTGTCCCCCAGAACCTCTGGTCCCATTTTTTCTCCTTGGGATTGTTCATCCTGCCTATCTTTTATAAATTGACACAGGGCAAAAGAAAAAGAAACAACAGACAATAAAACAAGGAAAAAAAACAACTAATAGTTTCAGTCTGTCTGCTAACTCTTATGTATGTTTTGCTACTCCAAGCAATATGAAATTTTTAACAACTTCAATCTTCTTTCTACTAGTTATGAAAATTTTGGTCTTTTTTACATTGAGTTGCAATCCATACTGAAATCTGCAATCCTTGACCCTTATCAGCAAATGCTTCAAGTCCATTAGTAAAAATGTGCCAAATGCATATTGTTTCTAGATCCATAAAAAATTGGATAATGTGATTATGGGTGTTAATATATTTGAAATCTGTAGGTCAGGTTAGCAGATAGGAAACTTGGACAACAGATGTTTCAAGCTTGACTCTGAAATATACTGAGCAGGCAGGCATAGTGAAAACTCAGGTAGTTATTTCTTTATGTGTTGTGGTAGAATTCCTTCTTTTCTCAAAAATTCAATTTTTATTTTTATTTTATTTTATTTTTTTTGTTTTTTTTTTTGGGGGGGGCATCACTGCTCTCGGTGGTGGGAGTAGGAGGCCCAGCCCCACTGCTGGAATTGAACCTCCATCCCAGTGGGCAGCAGTCCCGCGCACAACCACTATGCCACCGGGGCTCAGCCCAGAAATTCAATTTTTGCTCTTAATGTTTCCATCAAGCTGGATGAGTCCCACTCACATTATTCAAGAGGGCAGAATATTAAAAAAGATCCTGTGTAAGGGTTATTTATTGTCCTACCTATTCTTTATACCTTGTCAATATGCTTATAGTGATTGGATTGTATGTGTTAATCATATTTATAAAGCAATTCTAACTACATTTAGATAATTGTTTAATCCAATAACTGGTCAGCATAATGTAGTCATGTCAACCACCACAGAACACTCTGTTTCTCTGTTCATGGGGCAAACATCTCTTTTAAGCTGAGATCAATTAGGCCTGTAAATATAGAGAATGATATATTAATGTTAGGTGCTGTCAAATTGCTTCCAATTCATAGCAAATCAATGTACAGCAGAATAAGACACTGGCCAGTCCTCAAATTTGTTGTTATGTTTGAGATTATTGTTGCAGCCTCTGTGTCAATCCTTGTCATTGACAGTCTTGCACGTCTTCAGACTCTCTAGTTTGAATGATGCCTTTCTCCAAGGACCTCCCTTTTGTAATAACACATCCAGAGTATATGCAATGCAGTTTCATCATCCTCATTCTCCTGATTATTCTGGCTGTAGGTAAACCTTCCAAGGAAGATTTGCTCGATCTTCTAGAAGCCTATGGTATATATATTATTTGTTGTTCATCATGTTAAGTGTTGCGCTCCTAATGGAAAGATCAACAGTTCAAACCCATCAACTACTAAGAGGGAGAAAGATGGAGACGTCTACTTCCCTAAAGATTTACACAATTGAAATGTGACATAGCAGTCTACTCTGTCCTAGCGTCACTGTGAGTCAGAATCAACTCAATAGATGTGAGCCTGGTAAGGGGTGCCAACAGCATAATAATCAAACACATCAACTTTTCTTTTATTTTGCTGGAAAATTAATTTTCCAGGTTTTGCATGAGTATGAGGTGATTTAAAATACCCTGGTTTAGGTACATCTCAGAGTGACATCTTTATTTTATTACATAAAATACAGAGGAATATTCTGCAGTTGATCTGCCCAATGAACTAAGTTCTTTTGATTTCTTGAATACTGCTCTCATGGACATTGACTGAATCCAACTAAAATGAAATCTTTGACAATGTCACTCTTTTCTTCATTCATCATCTTTCAGACTTGCTGCTTCCAATCAAGATCCATCTGACATCTGTAATGATATCACTTATTCTAAGTCTTCTAAATATACCTGGAATTCCCAATTCCCAATTGATGTACTGTCTCAAACATTTAAAATTTATTTTAGCATTATTTTTAGCATTATTTTATTTACTTGTGATATTAATTATGTTGTCTAACAATTTCCACATTTTATTGGATCAAATTTATTTGGCATGGACAAGAATATGAATCTCTTCCAGTCACTTGTCCACACAGTTATCTGTGATAGGTAATCTTGTTGTGGCAAAATGGCCAAAAAAAGATAGGTAGATCTGTTGTGAAAACATGGTCAATGAACACATGAGATCAATTGAAGAGTGGAGATAGAAAAGGCTCGGTGAGCTCCACCCTTTCCCTCTTGCTCTTGGATCTTGCTCTTGGACCAGCCGGCTGCGTTGCTCCTCCTGTGCCTCGATTTCCAAGCAACACTATCCCTGGGACACCTAATCATGGACTGTGAAGCTGTGAGTTGAGGTTTCTTTAAGCCCTGATTCACCACGCTCCTGGAATATACATCTCTTGAGCTGGGGACTGGTGGACTCCGTCATCTGGCTGACTGTTGGTGACCTGCTTTGCTGTTTGCTGCTTGTGCTTGGATAGCATGAATTGCTCTACAGAGGACTACTTGGTGGCCCTCAAGACTCCAAGGACTGCCAGTCTACTAGGTGTCTCATGCGAGTGAATTGCACTGAGCCATTTGTACTGCTTTATAGATTAGTTAACTGTTTATTTCTTTCTTATATATCATTCTATCTATATAAATATATAAAGAAAATTACTAGTGTCCTGATTTTGTTTCTCTAGAGAACCCTGTCTAAACATTATCTTCCAAATATATTGGCACAAATGAGTGAGTTCTTCTAGCACTGCATCTGTTAGTTGAAATATATATTTTATTTAAATCATTTAATTGGGAACTCTTCACAATGCATACATACATGCATTCTATGAAGTTCATTTGTACATATGTTACCATCATCTTTTACCAAAGATTTTCTTTCTCCATGAGCCTTTGATATAAGCTCCTCCCTCCCCCACCCCCACCCTCTCTCATGAACCCTTGATAAATTGCATATTTTTGTCATGTCTTACACCAACTTCTCTCCTTTCACCCACTTATCTGTTGTCCATCTCTCTGGGAAGGGATTATAAGTAGGTCACTGGGATTGGTACCCCATTTCTCCCCCCATCTTCCCCGTATCCTTCTGGTATCACTACTCTCATTATTGGTCCTGAGGAGTTGGTCTGTTCTTAATTCCCTGTGTTGTGAGCTCTTATCTTTACTGGTATACATACTCTGGTCAAGCTGGATTTGTAAAGTAGAATTGGGGTCATGATAGTGGAGGGGAGGAAGGATTAAAGAACTAGAGGAAAGTTGTATGCTTCATCAGTGCTATACTGTACCCTGACAGGCTTATCTCTTCCTTGTGACTCTTCTGTAAGGGGATGATCAATTATCTACTGATGAGTTTAGGGTTTCCATTCTGTGCTTCCCCTCATTCACATCAATTTGATTTTTTGTTCTGGTTCTTGATACCTGATCCCATCAACACCTTATGATCACTCAGGCTCTTGTGATTCTTCCATGTGGGCTTTGTTGCTTCTGAGCTAGATGGCTGGTTGCTTATCTTTAAGTATTTAAGACCCCAGATGCTATATCTTTTGGTAGCGAGGCACCATCAGCTTTCTTCCCCACATTTGCATATATACCCATTTTGTCTTTAGCGATCATATCTGGAAGGTGAGCATCACAGAATGCCAGGTTATTAGAATAAAGTGTTCTTGCATTGAAAGAGTATTTGAATAGAGGTCCAATGTCTGTCTGTTACCTTAATACTAAACCTATAAATTTATGTACGTAGACATATTTCCCTATTGTTATATAAATATATTTTAGGTACATGCCTGTATTTAGCTTTCTATACATGTCCTTTGCTTCCTATTTCTTTCCTCTATTTCCTTTTACTTTCCTCTTCTTCAGACTATCATGTTTGGCCTTCATTTGCGTTTCAGTAATTTCTCTTGGCTACATTGCCTTTGGTCAAGTCCCATCAGGCATCCTGTAGCCTCCTTGCCATCAATTTTAGATCACTTGTTTTTCCCTTGTCCCTGGGTTTATTAACACCTTCTTCCTTTCTCCAATCTCCCCCTCTCCCATGTCCCCCCAGAACCATTAGTCACATTGTTTGCTTCACCAGTTTTGTTTATTCTGCCTAGCCTATTTAAATAGACATGCAGAAACAATAATATACACAAAAACAAGACAGAGAAAAACAGAGCAAGAAAATAAAACAAAAACAAAAACACCAACAGCAATAAAAGAAACGCTTAGATATAGTTCAAGGTCTATTTGTTCCAGTCAAGTCTGATGGGTTCCACACCTTGGTCCCACACTTTAATTTTGGTATTCCCCGGGAATTTCATTGCTCTGTTCCCATTACTGTTCTGTTTCACTCCCTTAGTGTTTCCCCTAGGTGGGGTCAGGTCAGGCACAATTCCTACACTGTGTCTCCAGTGTTGGACCCTCTAGCACTATGGGTTGATAAGGGACATTGTGTCTAGTGATGGGGCAGGCCCTATGGTCTTTTCTGTGCATTGGCTGCTCTAAGCAGGAATGTGTTTCACTCTTTCCCCCTCCCCCTTCATTTGCTTCTGTGTGCTCTGATCAGGCATGTTCCTCTTCCTGAGCTGTAGCTTTAGTGCTGTCCTCTGAAGTGAATTCTTCAGGGGGCAGAAGGATGAGGATGGAGAGGTGTATGTCCACATAGTTGGGATTTGGGTCAGACCCTCAGACCTTTCTACTGGATCCCTGATTCATGCTGGGTTGCATTGACATCTTGGTGCACCAGGTTGAAGTCTGGTCTCTTTCCCTGGGGATATATAAACAAAACCCTCCCCTTTAGTGGATTAGTGCCTTGTTACCAGACTATCATCTTTTTTCTTTCTTTCTTTTCCCCTCCTGGTTGGCTACCATATGTACACCTACATTTGTTTTGGCCCCTGCCATACTACTTGGATTTCACCCCAGGAATATGCGCATACAGTAACTTTTTCCCTATGCCCTTTTTGCATCTTTAAACTTACCTCAGCACATTCATGTTGTGCTTGTCCTTTTGTCCTTGGCTTAGTTTGCTAACATAATTTCCTCCAGTTCTTTCCATGTGGCAATGTACTTCATCCATTCATCACTGAATTTTAGGGATATTTAGTACTCCATTGTAATGGATGTACCACAGGTTTTTTTTTTAATCTATTTTTCTGTTGATGGAAATTTAGGTAGCTTCCAACTTCTTGCAATTGTGAACTGTGCTGTGATGAAAATCGGCACCACAGATGTCTGGTGATGGTTTGCTTCTTGCCTCTTCTGGGTATATGCCTAGAAGGGGGATTGCTGGGCCATATGGTAGCTCAATTTCCATCTGTTTTAGAAATCGCCCAATTGATTGGTATAGTGGCTGTACATACCTGCAGGTTCACCAGCAGTGGACAAGAGTTCCCTCCAACACTTGTTACTTTCTGATTTTTTTAATTAGGCAATCTTTGACGGTGTTAGATGGTATCTCATAATTGTTTTAATTTGCATTTCTTTTATGGCTAATGATTGGGAACATTTTTTTCATATGTTTATTGGACATTCTAATTTTTGCCCTTGTGAAACTTCTATTCAGGTCCTTTGCCCAATTCTTCAATGAGCAAAGAGTTGGTTTTTTTTTTCCTTTTTGGAAGCTAGCAGAATATTGTAGATTTTAGTATTAAGGCCTTTGTCTAATGTGCCATTGCAAAAGATGTTTTCCCAGTCTGTGGTTCTCTTATTACTCTCTTGGTGAATTCTTTTGATGTACACAGGTGTTTTATCTTCAATATAACCCACTTATTAATTTGTGACTCATCTGTATTTGTTTTCTTCCCTATTTCTGATAGTCTATGTATTTCCTATGCCAAAGTTCTTAGATTTGTCCCAATTCCCTCATTCATGGCCCTGATGGTTTGGGGTTTTGTGCATGGAGTTAGGTAAGGGTTTTGCTTCATTTTTCTGCAAGTAGATATCCATTTTGTCCAGTACCGCTTGTTTCAGTGGACATCTGCTTCCATTTTATCTTTTGGGGGCCCTTATCAAAGATCAATTTTATGCTGATGATCTTATTTCTGAATCTTTTTCCATTGGTCTGAGTATCTGTCATTATTTCAATGCCATGTGGTTTTGGCCACTGTGGCTATATAACATAGGCTAAAGTCAGGTAAAGCAAACCCTCCCACTGTGTCCTTCTTATTGAGGAGTTCTCTACTAACTCAGGGCTTCTTCCCTCTCCATATGGAGTTGGTAATCAATTTTTCCAACTCTTTGAAAAAAGACGATGTATTTGTGTCGGGATATCATTAAACTTATATTCCTTGGGCAGAACTGACATCTTTACTATATTGAGTCTTTGGATCCGTGAGCATAGGATATTCTTCCATTTGTTGAGGTCACTCTTGGTTTCTTTTCACAGTGTTCTGTAGTTTTCCTCATCCAAATCTTTTGTTGTTTTAGTCAGATATATCCCTAAATATTTTCATTTGTGCTTGGCGATTGTGAGTGGTACCACTTTTTTTATTCCCTCTTCTGTGGTCTCATCCGATGTGCATAGCAGTCCAATAGACTTCTGTTTGTTGATCTTATATCCTGCTATACTTCCCTTGTGGAGCATTTGAGACTTCCATATATATAAATCATGTCACCTGTGAATAATGATAGTTATTCCTTTCCCAGGTAAATACCTTTGATATCTTTTTCACCCTCTATGCTTTTAGCTAGGACTACCAGGTATAATGTTAAGTAAAAGTGAGGACAAGGGGCATCCTTGACTTGCCTTCTTTTTCAGTCAGATTGTGTTTTCTTTTCTCTATTGACTACCACGTTGGCTGTTGGTTTTTCACATATATTTTCCTATCTTCTTGAATGTCTTAAACAAGAATGGATGTTGGATATTGTCAAGTGCTTTTTCCCACATCTATCTATATTATCATGTAATTCTTATAATATTTCATGTCATTGTGGTGAATAATACTAATGGTCTTTTGTATGTTAAACCATCCCTGTATCCCTGGTATAAATACCACTTGGTCATGGTGAATTATTTGTTTTATATACTTTTGTATTCTATTGGCCATTATTTTGTTAAGGACTTTTATATTGATCTTCATTAAGGATATTGATCTGTTGTTCTCTGTTCTTCAGATTTTTGCCCAGTTTCAGTATCTGAGTTATACTAGCTTCATGGAAAGTTGGGGCTGAGCCCCAGTGCCATAAGCAGTTGAGTGCGGGACTGCGGCCCGAGGACTTGGTGATTCAAATCGAGTGGCGGCTCTCAGGAGTAGCGCTGGGAAGCTCCCACGACCACCAGAAGGCAGTGATGCCCAAAAAGCAAAACAGAAAACCCAAACAAACAGAAAGTCTTAGAGTTAGCTGGTTTTTTCAGTGTTCTGGAAGATTTTGTGTAGGATTGGTGTCAGTTCTTCCCTGAATGCTTGGTAGAATTTTCCTGCAAAGCCATCTTATCTAGGTTATGTTTTTGTTGATAATCTCTTGATAACCTTTTCTATTTCTTCTATTACTGTGGATCTGTTGAAATTCTTGATGTCCATGTGGGATAATCTATGGAGGGATTGTTTTTCCAAGTATTTGTCCATGACTTCCAAGTTGTTGAATTCTTCAGAGTACAGGCCTTCATAGTACTGTGTAATCATCCTTTTGATTTCATTAGAGTCTGTTGTAATATCCCCTGTTTCATCCCTCGTCTTTGTTATTGAAATTTGTTTCTTCCTTTCTTTGGTTTACCAGTGGCTTGTTGATTCAAGTAATCCTTTCAAAGAACCAACTTTTAGCAGAATTAACTTTTTCCATCCTTTTCTTCTTTTCCCTCTCCTGGATCTCTGTCCTGATATTTTTTATTTCTTTTCTTTAGCAGAATTGTCCTGCTGACTCTGCTCTAATTTCTGTAAGTTTTCTGCTAGCATATCAATCATATGTCTCACTTTTTCATGTGTGCCTGTATTGCTAGCAAACTTCCTCTGATAACTGCTTTTGTGCTTCTCAAAGGTTTTGGTATGTCTTATTCTCATTCTGCTAGGTTTCTAGAAACTTTCTGATTTCCTCTCTCATCTGGGCCATGACCCACTCCTTTTGAAATAGAACATTAGTCATCCTCCAATTGTTTTCCATTGTTTCTTACTTGTACTTTTATTGATTTTTCAGCCTGTGCCATAGTAGTTGAAGAAAGAAGTCTGTATGATCTATATGTGCTTGAACTTACAGAAGTTCAAGTTGTGTTCCAACACAACTTGTGGTCTATCTTGGAGTATGTGCCAAGTGGACTTGAAAGGAATGTGATTTTTTTTTGCACTTGAGAGGAGAGCTATGTAAATGTCTATAAGGTCATGGTGTTGAATCATAAGGTTTAGCTCTGTAACTTCCTTGATAATCCTCTTTACCTGTGATCTATCTTACTAGGAGAGTGGTGTATTAAAGTCATCCACTATGATTGTTGAGGTTGTAATTTCTTTTTTGTTTAATCTTTTTGAGTGTTTGATAAATTTTATGGGCCTCTCATCAGGCATGTATAAATTTATTATGCCCCCTGGTTTTTGGTCTTCTCTTCCCTTCAGCACTATATCATGCCTCTCCTTATCTCTTGTTATGGCTTGCAGCTTGAGATCAATTTTGTTTGAGATTAAATTTGCAACCCCTTCTTCTTTTTAATTGCCATGTGCTTGGTACATTTTTCTCCAGTCTTTGATTCTCAGTCTATTTTTATCTGTAATCTTGAGATGTGTCTTCTGTAGGCAAGAACTTGCCAAGTTGTGTTTTCTAAACCAGTCTGTTAGCCTCAGTCTTTTAACACTTGAGTTCAGTAAATTGATATTTACAGTTATTACATCCATCTGTGAACTCTTTGATGTCATCTTATACCTTTTGTGTTGGGTGTTTTCCTATGTTCCTTTCTTATCAGTGTTGTGTGTGTGTGTGCGCGCACCTTTAATTCTTGACTTTTTTCCACACTTAAGAAAATGTTATCTTGGGGACTGTTTTCTCTTTATTACCTTCTTGGTGAGGTTTTTCTCTGTTGTGGTCTGTTATTTGTGCTTGGTGAGTGCTGTTCTGCCTGTTTTGTGTTTTGAAAAGGATTTTTTTTGTAGAGTTGGCTTTCTTTTAACATATTCTTTGAGTTTTTCAATGTCTGCAAAAGCTTACTTTTCTATCTATCTTGATAGATAATTTTGAAAACTTACTTTTCTATCTATCTTGATAGGTAATTTTGCTGGGTAGAGTATTCTTGGGTTTGTGTTATTTTCCTTCATTTTTTGTAATATGTTACTCCACTCTCTCTTTTTCTTCATAAAGTCTGCTGATAGGTCTGAGCATATTCTTATTTGGGTACCATTACTGTTCTCATGATTTTCTCCTTTTTCTCAAAGTTGGATAGTTTAACTATATGTGCCTTGGTGATTTGTTCTTGGGACTCAGTCTAGCAGGTTTTCTTTCAGCTTTCTGAATGGTTGCCTGGTTTTCATTCATTAAGCTGGGGAAGTTTCCCTCCAAGAATTCTCTCACTATTTTTGTCATTGACTTTCTTGTCTTCCTCAAGTAATCCAATTAATCTGATGTTGTTCCTCTTCAAAGCATCAAACATAGATCTCAGATTTTCTTCAACTTCTCTGATTGTATTATTTGAATTTCTTTTCATGTTTGATAGTCTTCTTGGCTGTCCCTGGTGCAGTTCTCTTTCTCCTTTAGTTTGCTTCTGTTTTTTTTTTTTCCATCTCAACCCTAAGCTCTTGTATTTACCTTTGGTGTATAATCTTTGCCTCCTATATCATTTATCCTTTTTTTTGTATTGTTTCCCTCATATCCTGTAGGACTACAAGCAGCATTCTAAAAATTTCTTTCTGTGGCATATCAGTGTCTGCTTCTTCATTAGGTTTGGGACTTCTTCTAACATTGCCTTTTGTTTCTCCTGGTTTTTCATTGAGGTCATTGGAGCTGATTGCATTTTACATTGTGTTGTTTTAGAGAAGTCCAATGCCAGTTCCCAGAGAGTTGAAGAACACTGGGCTCTCCCTGTGATAATTCCTCCTTGTAGGAATGCTTTTTCCAACTTCCTGCAGCTAATTCCTCCTGTAGCTTCACTCTTTCCCTAGTCAACCAATATTCTGTTATTTGAATGGCACGTGAGATGCTCCTCTCAGGGAACACTGGTTGGGGTGGTTGTGGACCCTCAAGGATGATGCTGCCCTAGATGATCTTACAGAAAGCTTTGGTAGTGTGGCCCACACACCTTTGAGCACTGCAGAGGGTGTAGGAGTGTGTCTGCTGCAATGGCACTGCTGCAGAAAGCAGATGGCTGTGCCCACTTTGTGTACAGCACTGTTGGTGGTGGGTGGAATTTCCCTAGTCAGCTAGATTGCATCAGAGGTTGGGCAGAGGCTCTTGCAGCAGCATGGAGCACTGGAGAATGTTCACAGAGCTGCCTTAGGCTGTGTGAGACACTATGGTACATGAGAAGTAGTTCCCTCAGTTACATGGGACCACAGAAAACAGGCAGTGGCTCCCCAAGCCAAATAGGTATAATTTCCCCTGGAGGAAGGTGGGTGGACTTTCCCCAGTCATGTATTATGCTGCAGAGATTGGATTTCCCTCTGCTGAGTGGAGGGTGGGCGTAAAAACACACGCAAAATTGAGTCTGTTAAGACTGTGAGGAGAAAAAGAGAATAGTGAGAAACAAAAGTAAAGATATAGCTGGTGGAGATATGGGGAAGCCAGGAAAGGTGAGCTCCTTGGGGCCAGTGGTGAGATTGGAGCTACTGGATGGGTGGAAAAAATTTGGGGTAGAGAGACAGAACTAACTGCAAGGATATTCACATAAACTCCTATCTGGAGGACAGCCATCAAAGAAATGGGCTGGGGGAGAGGTCGGGCAGTGTAAGACATGACAGAACAATAATAATTTATAAAGTATTGAGGGTTGGTGGGGAAGGGAGAGCAGGGGAAAAGGGGAAAGGATGGGAAGCTGATATCAAGGGCTCAAGTGGAAAAGTGGATATTTGGAGAATGATAACAGCAGCAGACATGTGAAGGTGCTTGGCACAGTATATGTATTTATGTATTGTGAAAAGTGATGTATGAGCCCCCAATAAAATGATTTTTTAATAAAAAGAGGAAGAAGATAGATTGTAATATATAGATATATATTATATGTGTGTGTAATATATAGATATATTGCATACACACACACATATATATATTACACACATATATCTGAGCACCAATCACTTGACCATGGGGCTGGAGGGCTTTAAACCATGCTCAGGGCTGAAACAAGCTGTGGCTATGTTGAAGTAAAGGTCTTGGGCTGTCCAAGGAAGCCCAGCTCTGGTTAAGTCTGTACTGGTGCTGAGGTTAAAACTTGGCTGGACTTCACAGTGGTAAGCCAAAAGTTCACAGCTCCTCAAAACCTAATGGATCTGTGCTACTTATCTTTGCTATGCTCCTCTTTTGACCCAGCATTGGGGAATTTCCCCTCTCAGTTGGTCTCCTGTACTGTTTTTTGTGGAGCGCTTCTGGTATGTGTTATTTGGTCACCATCTTGCCAGAAGTCTTGAAACTACATTTTTTTGGAGTAGAAAGCTCCATCTTTCTTGTGCAGAGTGACCAATGGTTTTGAACCGTTGACCTTATAGTTAGCACCCTATCATTTGACTACTTCTATACCAGGGTTCCTTTGAATATTATATCAAGTAAAATAATATTAGAATTAATCTAATTAAACCCTCTTATTTTTTTTAAAGTATAGTCAGAAAATTACATATGTGGTTCACCTTTGTGACTAATGCTGTTTCTTTGGGGTAGTGCCTGGCAACTTATGACTTATCACCTGTGTCTTAGACAGGGTTCTCTAGAGACATAAAACCAGGACACTTATAATTTTATATACATATAAGAGGATAGATATATGCAGCATGAAAATATATAAAAGCTAATTAGTCTGCACAGCAGTATAGAGGGTTAAGTTCAACTCACTTCTGTGGAACAGTTAATATACTGGAAGTCCTACAACTCATGAGGGATGCTGGATCCAAGGTTAAGGATTCAGACAGCTGAGTCTTCTGTAGAGCATTGCAGGTAGTCCATCCATAAGCAGCAAATAGCAGAGCAGGTCACTAATAGTCATCCAGAGGACAGGGTCCGACAACCTCATGCTCAGGTGGTGTACACAACATTAGTATGGTGAAGATGGTCTTGAATGGACCTCAGGCTCTAGCGACATGATCAATGAGTTGGATGTCCCATGGAAAGTGTAGTTCACAAGCTGAGGAAGAGAAAGAGCTAAGATAGCCACACACTAGTCCAATCACCAGAAAGAGAGAGAGAGAGAGAGAGGCAGAGCTTGCTGATCCATTTATCTCTTTGCCCTCTAATCAAACTGCAACCTTGTTAATCTCATATGTTCTTATTGGCCATGTTGGCACAATAAACTTATCTATCACAATCTGTTTTTTATATAAACTTCATGCCAACACATTTGCATATTTTCTCTGGCTCTTTTTGGTTCATGAGGGCAACACTATAGTTGTGACAGAGTCTGTGTATATGAAGTATATGGTCTGTAAAGTCTAAATTATTCATAATCTGATTCTTTATTCAATGAGTTGTTTACTCCCTGATCTAGAATATTAGGACCCAAACCATGGTTTTCCAACTCATTGGTTGTTGGCCCGGACAGATTTCTTTATCTGTGTGTATCTCTGTATCCTCATGTGTCAAATAAGGATACACATAAAGGACACTTACCTCTAGAGTTTGTGATGGTGCTGATTAAAATTGTACATATGAAGTGTGGTGTAGATGTTCAGTAAATGAACCAAACAAACTCAAGGGTGTTACCCACAAGGGAGAGGTCAGACATCACTCCACTCTTTTACTTCCTTTACCCTATTCTGACCCAAGCAAACCTCCCACACCACACTCCTCTGCTAGATTATACAGTCCATTGACATGGCCCTACATGTCAATAGACAATAGAGCTCATAGACAATACTCATGATTATGGGGATGTATTAGGGAAATTAATAGGTTACAAGTCAGAATTAGAAACATTATATATATGTTTCTTTTGTCTGCAGTGCCTCTTTGCAGGCATGTCTCTCTCTGGTCCTTGGCCTCTGAGCTCTGTGGTCACCTGGCTTCTGTCCTATTCTGATAAGTGTTACACAGCTTCTTTAGTGCTGATAAAACCCAAAGGGAACTTTCTACTATACAAGCCAGTCTTCTGCCTACAGACAACTCATCCTTATTTGCTCTGTGGACAAGAAACCCACTGCTCCGTCTCATGTTGCTTCTACAACTTCCACTGCTGAATGCAGGGATTTCAGAAAAGCTCCATTCTCAGGCATCTTTTTTTCCTGGTGATTATGAGATTCTCAGTTACTTCTGAGATGGCTCGCTTTATACCCCATAATATGACAAAACTGTCCCATCTCCTCTTACACCCTACTCGTGTGCTCCTTTTCAGTCATTTGATGGGACTGACAAAGATAACAGATAAAAGAGCCATACTAAGTAATATCATTTCACATCAAACACATAAATGGAATGTGTAAGTTATAGTCACACAGCTAGTAAGTAAAGAAGTGAGGATTGAAATCTATGTCCTCCAATTCATGATGTATTCTTTCATTCTGAAACTCTTTAAAAATATATAAAAAGCACATTAAAAATAAAAGTGCTGTCAAATGCTAAAAGTGTAAAATTATGGTTTGTATGCCACTCTGCTCCCATCCCATGCAGTGGTTGCTGAGCCTAAGTTTTATGTTCTAGTTGTGGCCTCAGAATCTGTCCCAACATAGTTTTCCAGGCAGAGGACAAAATTATACAATTGGACGTGGCCTGTAGGCTGAAACTCTTTAGCATCCCTGGTTTAAATTAAAGTTCCATTCCGAACTTTAAGTTTCATTTGATGAAAAAACTTCAGTTTTTCATCCTTGGCATGTAAACCAGCAATAAACATGCAGTATACATGTTTAGCTCTTAAGAATGGTAGAGATTTTTAGATATATGTACATACATGTATTCTTGGGTATAAAATGAAAACAGCAATGTTTTGCATGTTATTCTCTTTGATCCCCACCATGTGTGTAGAAGGTTCATAGTAGGTATTGGTATTCCATTCTTCAAGAAGGGAAAATTTAAGGCCAAATAATTTGTGATGACTCAGCACTGGAAGGTAAATGAGTGGCAACTGGAACTGTGATCTGCAAGTCCAGTTTTCCTGCGAATATGACGGTTTTCCCTTAAAGACAGACTTCTCAAACAAAATGCCTTAGAGACCAACAAGAGTGAATCTAGGAAGCAAGATAGTTATTTGTATATGAAAACATTAGGATAAACTTAACTTTTTCCATTTTTCTCTAAGCAAGTAGTCTCTGGTCTGTCTTTTTCTTCCCATACTTAATTATTGCTGCAGAGCAAATCATTCAGCACTTAGGAGTATAAACAAAAAACACAACTATCTCTCACAATTTTGTGGGTTGGCTGTATCATGCTGTGCTTTTTTTTCTCTATGTGGTGGAAGTCAGAGGCCCCATCACATGGAGGCTTGTGCAAGCTAGAATGTCCAAGACGGCTCACTTGCAACTGATAGTTGGGCTGCCTATTGGTTGAGATGTAGAATATAATGCCTTCATTCTTCTCAGAGGGCCCCTCTAAATGTCTTGAATTCCTCCTAGTGTAATGACTATGTCCGAGGGAGGGAGTGTTTTAATACATGAAATTAGAGACTGTGGGTTTTGTAAAGCCCTGTGTTAGGAGTTACATGACATCACATCTGTTAGACAAATCAAATCACAGTCCAGCTTACATTCAAGAGGAGGGGACTCTTAACTTAGGGGACTAGTTGTACTAGTTTGCTTTGTGATGGGAGGAGTGGTAAATAAGAGGAAAGAACTGCCCCTTTGGGTTTCTATGTTTATAACTTCTTATGGGAGTATAAAACCTCTACTTTCTCCCATGAAGCAACTGGTGGTTTCAAAGTGCTGAACTTATGGTTAGCAGTCCCAGACTTATCTACCACATCCCTTCTACAAAAAAGAGGTACAGAGAACTATTTCTTTGTCATTCTATAAGAATAAGAACTGAGCAAACACACTGGTAAGTGGTAACTAACATTTCAGCTTTGGTATCAGGAAGACAAGAGAAAGTGTGAGACAATGGCCAACCAGATGGATGTCACCAACATACTACTGTCATTGAGTTGGCTCTGACTAATGGTATATTCCATGTATAACTGAATAAAATGTTGCCTGGTTCTGCACAAATCTTCGTGATTATTGACATGCTTGAAGATTGTGGGACACTATTCTATTACAATTTATAGGATTTTCATTGGTTGATTTCTAGAAATAGATCAAGTCTTCCTCCTTGCTCTTTTGGAGTCTGAAAATTGCATTGAAATCTGTCTGCCAGGGTGATCTGGCTGGTATTTGAAACATCAACAGTCATAGCAGCACAAGCCATTGCACTAGCTCAAATGATAGACGTGTGGTGGATTATTACTGGGTGGGACGCTCAGGTTGTCATCACCAGTTCTTTCCATTGTTTTGTCAAGAGAAGTAGAAATATGAGTTTTAATGCAAAATCACTTTTGTTTCTGCATGGTCTTACCCTTTAAAATCATTTTGCACAATGAACTGGTGAACTTCCAGTTTTCAACATTTTCCATAGACTCTTGGTGGGCCCACATGCCTTTTATGGGAAACATCTGCCAGCAAGACAGGGTAACTTTCTTATCATATAATGCCATTGTTTTCTGTGGTAAAAGAAGGGGCAAAAAGAACAAGATAGTTAGTGTGAGACTGGGGAAAAGTCATCTCTCTCATTTGTTTACCAGCACTTACTTGTATGCTGACCAGAAGGAATGTCCTTGGCAACAGCGCTGACAGACAGAACCATCTTTTAAAAAAAAAAATCCCTTTATTGGGGCTCATACAGCTATTATCATAATACATACATAAATGCATACATTTATTGTGTACATTTGTACATTTGTTGCCATCATCATTCTCAAAACGTTTTCTTTCTACTTGAGTCCTTGCTATCAGCTCCTCATTTTTCCCCTCTTTCCCCCACCCTTCCACACGTACCTTGATAATTTATGAATTATTAGTATAATTTCATGTCTTACACTGACTGATGTCTACCTTCACCCAATTTTCTGTTGTCTGTTCCCCAGAGAGGGGGTTGTATGTAGATCATTGTGATGGGTTTCCGTTTTCTCCCCCACCTTTCTCTTACCTTTGCCCTCTTGGTATTGCTACTCTCATTATTGGTCCTGAGGGGTTTATCTGTCCTGGATTCCCTGTGTTTTCAGCTCATACCTGTACCTATGTACATGCTCTGGTCTAGCCGGATTTGTAAGGTCGAATTGGGATCATGAAAGTGGGGAGAGGAAGCATTAAAGAACTAGAGAAAAGTTGTATGTTTCATCAGTGCTATACTGCATCCTGACTGGCTTGTCTCTTCCTTGTGACTCTTCTGTAAGAGGATATCCAATTTTTCACAGATGGGATTTGGGTCTCCACTCTGTACTCCCCCTCATTTACATTGATATATTTTGTTCTGGGTCTTGATACCTGATCCCATCAACACCTCATGATCATATAGGCTGGTGTGTTTCTTCCATGCAGACTTGTTGATTCTTAGTTAGATGGCCGCTTGTTTGTCTTCAAGCCTTTAAAACCCCAGACACTATATCTTTTGATAGCCGGGCACGATCAGCTTTCTTTACCACACTTGCAATGCACCTATTTTGTCTTCAGAGATCATGTAACAAAGAAGACATAACAGAATGCCAGGTTATTACAACAAAGTGTTCTTGCACTGAGGTAGTACTTGAGGAGAGGCCCAATGTCTGTCTGCTACATTGAAATTTAGTATATAAATATATGTACATAGATCCATTCCCTATCATTATATATAAATATATTTGACTATGTCCATGCCTATATGTAGACCTCTATAAATGTTTTTTGCCACATAGTCCTTTTCTCTATTTCCTTTTCCTTTCCTCTTGTCCCATTATCATATTCAGTCTTTATTCGGGTTTCCACTTGATCAAGCTCTACCAGGCATCCTATGCACTCCTTGCCATTGATTTTAATCACTTGTTCGAGCCATTTTTATATATAATGAGCACCTGGGGATTGTTCTTTTTATTATCTCCCACATCTCATCACCTTTCATACTCATATTCTCATAGGAAAAAAGAGAAAGGATGAGGAGAGAAAATTAAGAGAGGATGGTCCCTTGAAAAATACACCATTTTTTGGAGCAGGAAAGAAGAAACAGAGGTGGCAAAAGGACAGCCCAGATTAAGACCCCTCAGAACTATGTTACTCTGAGAACTGAGGAGTCACACTTGGAAGGAAGACCTTCTGCCATCCCAAATCTTGCTTCCCAACTTAAGGCCTTCATTCCCTATAACAGCCAAACAGCATTTGGCTTAATAACTTGGGGTGGGGGGAGAGCAACCAAAATTTACTCATGCAGTTTAAAGAAGAGGGAAGACATTAACTGTGGTGACAAAGAACATGTTTTGAAAACTGAATCCAGCAGCACTGCACAGGCCAAATAATCCCTAATATGGGACAGTAGGGGCAGAGCAGGGTCAGGGGTAGAATTCTAAATTTCTAGGTAGGAAACTCAGAATTGATTACTGGACAATATGCCTCATTCATGTCCAACATGACTCACTCATAGCCACAACCAATTTGCTAGTGAAGTCTTACATGTAAGCAATAATGCTGAACAGATTTCAGTTGAGCTCCAAGACTAAAATGAATAGAAAAAAAGTCCTGGAATTCTACTTCTGACAATTAGCTATTGAAGAATCTGTACCCAGCACTGTTTTTGGTCACCTCCAAGTTTCTCATCAGAAGGCAACAGTTTACGCCGTGGCATGGTCATTGCTATCAACTGCCATACAGCCTGTCCCTGAAGCACAGTGACCCCAGGTACAATAGGAGAAAATGTGGCCCTGTCATTGCCATCCCCATGACTAGGTGCAAATTGGTTGTGACCTATTCTTCCAAGAGTCTGCTCAAGGAGCTTCTCAGTGTGGTCCAGAAGCTGGGAATCTCTCTCTTCTTCCTTCTCCATTCCCTTCTTAAGCCTTTGTGTGTATGTGACGGGATAGTTGTTGAGTTAATTAGCTCATTCAGTTGATTGATTGATATTGATTGATATTGATTCACTCATTCATTAAGCACCTCACGATGTTTCTCATGTTGAGGGAACATTCCCC